>PVKH010003349.1:0-25126 GCA_004027955.1 Chaetophractus vellerosus
ATATCACCTTCTCGAGTATCAGTGGCCAAAGTCTGGTTAACTGGAGTGAATGAGCACGGACAGAAGCAACAGCCTCTGTGCCTGGAGACCAAAGCACCAGCCCTGGCTCCGCAAAGGAAAAGGCAGTACCGACCCCTGGGCCCTCTTTCGGAAAACCTCTTCATGCGCAGTTTCCCCAGGGGCAGCCTGGGTCCACAGGCCGTGGGATTATCGGGAGAGGCCTCGGACCTTGTACTTCCTTCTTTGAAACCCTAACAGGGAGAGGTCCTGGTCCAACACCCAATAAGTCAGTGACCCTCAGAACCTGGTCCAGGGAACGCTGCCCCACCTCCAGGCCCTGCCGTCCCTGCGCCTCCCGCTGCGGTCCGCGACGTTCCTAAGGGGCGGGGTTTCCGCTTCCGGTGGCGGATTGTTGACGCCTGCGGCTGCTGCGGTGGCGACCGGGCCGTTGGGGAGGGGCCAGCGGGGGGAGGGAGACGGCGCAGTGACAGGTACCGCGGCTGGTGCTGCTGAGGCGACGATGGCAGAGGGGCCGGAGGAAGCCCGAGGCCGCCCTCCCGGGCAGGACGACGGCGGCGGCGACCACGAGCCCGACCTTTCCCTGAGAGGCCCTCCCGCCGCCACACGCCCCCGAGACGGGCCGCAAGCCGAAGCCCAGACCCGGGGCAGGCCCGTGGCCCCGGGCCTCGTGCCCGCCGCCGAGTTGTCGGAGCCCCCGCGCCCGCCGGGGAAGCGCGAGGCGGCGGCCTCCGGCTCTGGCGCGGGGCTGCGGGCGCCGGCGGGCTGCGAGGGGCCCGAGGCCGCGGCGCCGCGGGAGAGGCCGGCGCGGCTCAGCGCCCGCGAGTACTCCCGGCAGGTGCACGAGTGGCTGTGGCAGTCCTACTGCGGCTACCTCACCTGGCACAGCGGCCTCGCCGCCTTCCCCGCCTACTGCAGCCCCCAGCCGCCCCCGCCCAGCTACCTCTCGGGCGGCGCCGTCTCCGCCCCGCCGTCCCCGCTGCTGGGCTACTACAATCCCTTCTACTTCCTGAGCGCCGCGGCCGCCGGGCCCGACCCCGGGGCTGCCGCCGGCCTCGCCACCCCGGCCCCAGGCGCGGGCCTGGGACCTCGGGCTCCTCACGTGCAAGGATCCGTCAGGGCAACCCCCGTGGCGAGGGTGGGACCCGCTGCCTCTTCGCGGACCCCGAGCGAGCCCGGGCGGCAGGCAGGTGAGAGGCGCCAGGTAGCGTGTGGGCGGAGGCGGAGTCCTCAGGGAGCCTCCTGGGGGGTAGAGCGGGCGCGCTTCTCAGAGGTCGATCACTGCCGCCGCCACTCCGGTTAGCGTTTCTCCTCTTCCATCAGCTCTCCTTTGCCCAGGCCTTAAATTCCCAGCCAGGCAAGTTTCTTCATCCTTTAAACCTGGACCTCCGCGTTGATTCCCTTACACTTGCGACTGATCGTTTCCACGTGTAAAGACATCCTTGCTACCAGCATTTTCTCCAAAAACCATGCTGGGTTTTCTTCTAAAATCTCCATTTGCCTTGCTCTCCGAAGCTTACCTCTCACATGGTAAACCCACGTTTCAGGGGGTCTTGCCTGGTAGTGCTGGAAGTAGACATGTGCCGCTTAGGGACAATGGAACTGAAAGGAGATTTACAGAAATTCACATGGCGTTGTGGACCTTTGATTGGGCCTTGGGTTAATGATCGTGCATATTGTCTAATTGTTTTCTTCTATATGGGAATTAGAATATTTCGAATTAGCTGTGTGACTTTGTTGTCTTTTGTTTTTTTACTCAGCCGCAGATATGTAGGCCAAGAACCAGTTGATACCTGAATTTGTGTCCCAGTTAGAATTTAGGACAGATTGATAACCGTTTGACTTATTATATAGAGAGCAAAACAAACTAAATGAATGGGGGCGGGGGGGGGGAGGGGGGAATGAGAAACACAGGGACTTAACTTTATACCAGCTGTCCATACTTACCTTGATTTTTATTAAAAAATATTTAATTTTTTTTGTCATAGGTTTGTAATTAACTGGATTCTCATTTGAGTCCCTGGTGAAATGTATTGAGTACCCTAATTAACAAAAGTATCTGTGAAATCACTTTTTAAACATTAAGGTGGTGAAAGCAAATTTTAAATAGTTCAGAAAATACTTAAGTGGTGTTGCTATATTTTATTATCATGTACTCTTGATAGAATCAATACCAATAATTGTTGTAAGGTTTATAAAGTTGTACCTTGACTTTACTTTCCCATTCATTACCTATCTTGTGTTGTAAGGCCTATGTGATTAGTTTTCCTAATTTTTTTTTTTTTTAATTACAGGCAGAGAGTATGTTATTCCATCCTTGGCCCACAGATTTATGGCAGAGATGGTGGATTTCTTTATCCTCTTCTTTATAAAAGCAACCATTGTCTTAAGTATTATGCACCTCAGTGGAATAAAGTAAGTTAAGGGTTTGCAGAAAGGTTTTAATGTCTACTGTTTAAGAGATCTTGTTTTGCTAACTTCTATTCATGCCTTCAGGTGACTATATGGATAATCAGGATGCAGGTGTCATGGTTTCTTTATAGGAGCTTTGTCAGATTTTTTTTTGTTTTTTCTTATTGGTTTTAAGAAATAACTACAAAGAGAGAAAAACTCTTAATAAATTTTGTAAGACCAGTGGGAATCTCACCTATTTAAAGTTGGTAAAAGGAGCCTCCAAACCTGGCTTGATTTTATTCAGCTCTTGAGTTAGCATTATTCTCTAGTGCCAGAAATTGATTTTCTTCTTCCTAACCTGTTCAGAGTGGAGTCTCTAGGCATAAAGACTCACCAGCTATATGGCACTTCCAGATGGGCTTGTTCACTCTGATACTGTTCAGTGTGAGTCCCAAGCGACCTGCACAGTGATCCACTTACATTTGAATAATCCTCTTTTCAGATTAATAATTATAATAGATTTTTATTTAATCTTAATACCACTATGCAGTAAATGTTGATTTCTCCATTTCACAGAGGTTGAAATTTAGGCTTAGAAGCTACATAAGGGGCCGGTTGTAGCCCAATTGGTAGGGCTCTGATTTACCACATGGGAGGCCCCGGGTTCAGTTCCCAGGGCCTCCTCCGGTGGGCAGGCTGCCGTGAGCAGGCAGGCCACCGTACGGTGAGCTGACTCGGCAGGCCCCCGCAGTGGGGGGAGACAAGCAGACACAGAAAAGCGCAAGAATGAATGCAGCAAGAACAAGCAGAAAGGGGGGGATATATGATAAATTAAAAATTAAATTTAATTTAAAAAAAAAAGAAGCTACAAAGGTAGAAGGTACAAAAGTAGTGACAAGATAGAAACACGTTAGTAAGAGTTTAGGGCCTTTACCAGGAATCTGCGTGTTATTGTTGATTCCTCCCTCTCCCTCCTACCTCCCCTCCATGCCACTCCAATCCTGGATTGGATTGTATATTTGATTATACCAGTTCCTTTACTTTCAATCTCCTGAGTAGCTTTCAACCCAGACCCTTTTTCTCCTCTCTTCACTGCCAGACTGTTTTTCATCTTCATTGCTTCTCCCTAGTTCAGTCACTGTCATCTCTTGCATGGATTATAGCAAAAGCCTTTAAACTGGTTTCACAGTCTATCTCCTGTTTTACCTAATCTAGTCTGACATCCCACCAAAGTGATCGTAAATTCTGGTTTATACTTCTTGCCTTAAAACACTTCAGTGGGTTCCCGTTGCCTTCAGGGTAAAATCTGAGTTTTCTTCATATGGTTTAACAGGTTTTTCATGCTCTCATTTCTTAATGTGACCTCTCACACTTAATATTTGAATCATACCAAACTGCATTCAGTTTCCACAACACACCCTCTTGCTCTGAGACGTTCTCTCTTGCTGTTCTCTCAGGGAATTTTCTTCCGCCTTCTTAGTCTAGCTAATTTCTCCTCACCCTTCAGATCCCAGCTTAAATGCCATTTTTGAAAAGCGTTCCCTAGTTAGGTGCACTGGACTGGCCCTGACAATCTGCTAGTGAGTGAATTCAGCTCATAGTATCCTAGCCCTCATCCCAGTTTATTGTTGTTTTCCCTGCTAGATTAGAATCTCCATGAAAGCAGAGACCATGTTGAATTCACTCACTATTAGATCCCCAGGGCTAGAACAATGCCTGTTCATGATATTATTTGTTGAATAAGCTAATGAATATTTTCTGAAACTAGATGATTGGGAACATTTCTGAACATTAGCTTAGAATTTCAATTAAAAGTTATGATTTACACTAATGAAAAACAATTCAATGCAACTACTCTGTTAACAAATTTTTGTAACTCAAAATTATTATTTTGTGTAGGGATATCTCTAAGTTTGCTATGCATTATATAATAGAAGAAATAGATGAAGACACATCAATGGAAGACTTGCAGAAAATGATGGTTGTGGCTCTTATATACAGATTATTAGTTTGTTTCTATGAGGTAAGCTACTGACTTCAGCAAATGTTAATATTTAACAATCT
The DNA here is from genome assembly GCA_004027955.1 of Chaetophractus vellerosus. Lineage (NCBI taxonomy): Eukaryota > Metazoa > Chordata > Mammalia > Cingulata > Chlamyphoridae > Chaetophractus > Chaetophractus vellerosus. The sequence goes on from PVKH010003349.1 coordinate 4,477, forward strand.
AATTTTAGATGATCTGTTCAAGACAAAACAAAAAAATGGATTTGTCAAATCTTTTTTTCTACTTTCCTCAAATTTCCTGATTAACATATATTCATGTGGGAAAAAAGCTTTCCAAAGGGAGAGATTTTATAATTTCTTTGTAATATATGTCTTAGAGATTCAAAGAATTTATGTACAAATATCCTCCAACTCATAAATATATTATGGCCCAAAAATATCCTTAAGATTGTTGTGGAACTCGAAATGTATTTTTTCCATAGAAACAAATTGCCAAAACATATAATGGGACATCAAGAAATATTATAGTAGCCATCTTGTGGCATTGGAGACATTACAAAGAGAGTCCTGCCAAAATGCAGTAAAGGTTAACCTTTGAGTGGCATAGAGTATTCTATAAAATATTTATCTTTCAACCTGAAAATTTTAAAACACGAGAAAGGATGACAGGAAAGTCTATATCTAAAATTTATATAGTTGAGCCAGTAAATTACTTTTAAAATATCCTTCTTTCTTTAGATAATTTGCATTTGGGGAGCAGGTGGAGCTACCCCAGGGAAGTTCCTGCTAGGGCTTCGAGTTGTGACATGTGATACGTCAGTGCTTATTGCACCAAGTCGAGTTTTAGTGATTCCGTCCTCAAATGTTAGCATTACAACGTAAGTTCTTTTCTTAGCTTAATCTACTATATACTTATGAAAATAATCAATATTAATTAATCTTTATAATTCCTTAATTATAGTATTTGATAGTGTTTTTAGAATATTTTAGAAATTTTCCCTTCTTCAGCCTTTCCAAATGGCATATAATTAGATAAGCTTACATTTATGAACTTTTAAAACAAACTTTTAGTGTTTATTTCAGTTGTGTTATAATTATAGACCCCTCTTCAGTATACATTTTCCAGATCTTTTTACTAGATACAAGTCACAGTAATGAGATGATGATTTGGATGTTGCTTTATCATTGCTCTACGCCCAGCTTTATTATTCTCTCGATCGCGTCAGTTACTGATCTGCCTCCAGCCTGCATTTGGTGATGCCTGTGCCCATCATTGTCCCACTTTGAAGAGGCAGCAGCAAGACTTTTGACAGTTAACGCACACATGCATGCATGCATCTTGTTCCTGTTCTTAAAGAGTAGAGCCATAGTATTCATGGTTAGTTGTTGCATCTGGCTCTGAGGGAAGGTACAATGATAATGGAAGTTATGGGCGTGAGTGGGTGATAATCAGTTGAACAAAACGAGATACTGCTGTAATGGCTGCCATAGCTGGATTGCTATTTAAAGAAATATGAACAGGTGACTAAAAGAAGCCTTGATTTTGCTGGCATCCTCAAAATTTCCTTAAAATTTTGTGGTTATAATTCTGCTTACTAATTTTAATATTAAAATCAAATGAGTGTGTTTATTGAATACTTCTTATGTACCAGCCACTGTTAAGAACTGTGTATATATTAACTAATTTAATCCGAACAACTTTATAAGCTGGATACTATTTTCCCCTTTTTACAGAAATGGTACACAACTAGTAAGGTGGTAAAGATGGATTTGAAATCAACTAGTCTGTATTCACAGCGCACACTCTTAACCACTGCACTTTTCTGTAACCTTTCAGCATATGAAAAGGCAGAAATCTAAGAGAATTGGGATGATTCTCCATTCTGACCTATTGTTGAAAGCTTTTTAAAGCTTTCCTTGAAGAGAGCTGAAATCTGAAAATAATTTAAAATACTAGTACTTCATGTAAGGTAAAAACAAGATTGTAGTAGCACATTAGAAGATACTAGAAACAAACAGTAATAATGAGTAGTTATAGAAAAAGTAAGGAAAGGGAGTTTTCCTTTTCTTTTGCCAAACTACTAGAAAATACTCTAAACCCTTAGTTTACATTCCAAGACTTGTATAATACTGTTTTTCATGCAAAAAGTCTAAAGTCTTACCAAGAGCCCAGGTGGTTTGTTCATGACATGCTATTTGAAAATAATTCAGATATATCAAAGGTAAAAATTTCTGCCAACCCTAATCTGAATATATGTTTTAAATTACATGTAGATACCATATATCTACACATGGTTAATGTACACTACAACTTGCCTGATATTTTTTGCTTTAATTTTTTAGGTCTACTATACGGGCTTTGATCAAGAATTTTTCTATTGCTTCTTTCTTCCCTGCTTTCATCACACTGCTGTTTTTTCAGCATAATCGAACAGCCTATGACATTGTAGCTGGAACCATTGTGGTAAAAAGAAATGGGGTCAGATGATGCCCAAAAAGCCATGAATTCCACACTCTGGAATAATGACAAGACTAAATTATGTACCAAGGCCATCAGTATCCCTGGGTTACATTAATTGATGATTTAGAAATTAAAGCAGTGGCTCCAGTGTGATGCAGGTGACAATTCTGAAAGTATTGATTTTACTTGAATGCCAAAGAACTTTCCAGAAGAAAAATGGTACCTGTTAAATTCAAGTATTAAGATTTTTAGATCAAACAGAAGGCAAGTGGTTTCATAATCTACAATGGACAATATATACTTTAATATCTAAAGCATTAGAGTTTTCTGGATGCATATTCAGCTTTGAAATCTCCAAATGAAATTTCAAAAATGTATTTTAGTTTCCCAAAATGATGGAAAATGTCGTTTGTGTTTTGTAAACACCTACATAATTTATCTTTTAGTTAATACTTCTTAAGGAAATGGTCTTCGTTTTTTGGCAGAGAGTAAGGAGGGTGGATAAATTTATTTCATAATCCATTTATCTCCCATCCCAGGAAGTGGTGATTTGAGCTGCAAGACAAAGAGGCAAGTGAGACAAGCCTAGCAGTGCCCTTTACCTGAAGTTTTAAAATCTGTTCTGCAGTTTACGTCAGGAACGATGTAACTTTACAACTGGTCCTAATGCTTAAACATGTGTTTTGGGTCGTTTTGCATGATGATGAAAAGTATTAAGTCACATTGCTGTATTATCATTGATTTTTTTTTTAAAGCTGTTAGTGATTGCTTTTAATGGGGGGGGGGGGGGGAAGTAAATTTAAACTGTAAATTTAACTTAAAATTCACAAAAGCAAGTGTTTTTAGTGCCCTAAATCAAACTATAAATATGTGGGGAACAATATCCCCGGTATGTGTGCAGCATGAAGAAAGTATTAGTGCTTTTCAGTGTTTGAATGAGTGTAACTTCTTTCTATACACAGGATATTCACATATGTTTCCCATTATATTTCATAGTTCCATGACTACTGAAACATCAAGCAGTTAAACAATCTTACTATTTCATGATTAACTTTAAATAGTAGTAGCCTGTGAAATATTTAGTTTTCCTATTATGAACTCTTTCCTTTAAACCAAGGTAGAGGGAACAGGTATGCGCGGTGGTTGAGTGCCTGCTTCTCATGTACAAGGTCCTGGGTTCAATCCCTGGTACCTCCTAAAAGAAAAGAAAAAAGAAGGGTGGAGTACCATTTCCAGACATTATTCTAAGTTCATTAGTTTCTATAGGCCAAAAGCTTCCTTTTGGCCTCCTAGGGATGAAGTTTTAGGGGAAATTTGTTAAAGTAATACTTTGTATATTGTCATTAATTTATTTTTCATTGAAACAAAGTTGTGGGTTTTACGTGTGTATGTGCTTTTGTTAGATAGCCTAGTTTCTTGCGTTGAATATGGAATTATTCATAGTTTTGTTTTATTTGGTTCTTAGGTTCTTAGTTTTCTCCAGCTCTGATATTTAAAAACAAAAACCACTAAACTGTATTGGACAGTTCATAATTAAATCGTTTTAGGGGTCAATCTAAGCTTTGTTCTTGGTCTTGAATCTAATGGCCAATGCAAGATGCATCTTTATTATCACTGTATCAATTTTTAAAGTGTTTCTCTGACATTTAAAAATGTGAGAAATGATATTCACATTTGATGTTTATAGAAACTTTAACAGTATCCTCATTACTTTTATTGTAAAATTTCATAAACCATGTTTTTAAAAATAATTTTATATTAAATCTAACTCCGTAGAAAGCCTTATATTAAGTGTGTCAAAGTACTAAATGGATCTTTCACTTGTCGCCTCTGGGAAGATTATAAGGTCCTTACACAGTTTTAAAAAAATTAGAAATTAAGAAAGCTACATAAATTTAGCATATATTAGCATGGGTACAATACACTACTTTTGTTATTGACTGGGGAATTGAGCTCCATAAAGGACATCTTTGATTGGTAATTCCCTTTCAATGAATGGTTCACCATTTAGGCCGTTTTTATTTATGCAGTAAAACAAAAGCAAACAAGTAGTCTGATTTAACTTGTTATATATTACACATTTACTATACATGAGCCATTCAGATTAATATCTGTAGATTCATTTAGATCAACTGGATTTTAGTGCTATAAAATATATAGATGTGTGTCTTTACAACAAAATCTGAGTCTGTTTCTATTTGTGAATTTAATATTTTGGTAAAGAGGATTTGATTTCTGAAGAGTTGGGAAAAATGACAGAATAATAGGAGAAAGAGGCCTTGGTGCCGTATTTTTTTTCTTGGGGTTGGGGGAGGGATTTCCTTTCTTCTTTTCAAAATGCCTTTCTATTTAATGTTTTCCATGAATATAATTAACTGATGCTCTGTGTCAAAGTATAATTCTCATGCTGAAGCTCTAGCCTAAAAAGGCAAAAGAAAGTTGTCTTCATAGTACAAGCATAATATCACACTTACAAGATAAGTAATAAAGGAACAACATTTAGGAGTCAAGCTGAGTGAGAATACTATTTCATTGAACATGCCCTCCCTTAAAACCTGTACATGTGACCACGGAAAATCTCAGAACCCATCATTAAAAGGAGCTGGGTGGCTCGTGTACCTTGAGAAGAGACTGGCTACAAAGCTAAGCAATGTTCATATTGGAGCCGGAGCTGCATCCAGGTAGATGAGTGTGAAGGGACTGCAAGCCTTAGTTTTAAGACTACTCTGTAAAAACAAAACCCAATAACTTTTGGACATAACTCTTTACTGGCCAGTATTATAAAGTATTGCCCAAGTGTTACTGGTTCAGTAGCTACTTATTTACCTTCCAATTTCACCCAAATATAGGATTGGAAGGAAAAAAAAAAGCGTATTTGAGAACCACTTTTTCCCATCTATAAAACCATGAGTCTTCATTGTTTTATTTCAACTGACAGTAAATATTTTAACTCATACTTAAAAATTCAATGACTTGAGTTTTTCACTTATGCATTAGCATTTCCAGTAATGGGAACATAGAAAGGAGTTGAAAATTAGATAACTTGCTACTTGGAAATAAAGGTGAAAAGGTGGATAGGGGTAGGAAAATTTCTCATTTTACCTTGTCCCTATTAAAACAGACTATTGTTTCTTTTGAAGAATATGCCTAAGTGACAGCAGTATTCCTAAAACCTGACAGCTTGGAAAAAGTGTCAATTCAGCGACTTGCCATTTCACACACACCCTTCCCCTAATACCAAAGGCCAAAATGTTTAGAAGACGTGCTTGACTGGGTATCCGTCGTTGCTATTCATTATGGATTGACCCACAAAACAGTATCTGATGGCCAGCATATAAGTAAAATCAGCATTCTATTTTTAATAAATAATTTGTATGTCATCAATTTGTATTCTTTGTTTCAATAAATACTTGGTCAGCAATGCATCTGCCTTTTACCTATTTCTTTGAGAATGTCTGCTCCTGTTCCTTTATCTTTGACCTAGAGATCTCCTGCTTAGTCTGGAGACCTTGCTTCCAAATACAGCTTTCCTAGCATTCTCCACTTTCAGGTGTATATGTGATGGGCACTTTGGCTCCAGCTTTTCAAAATAGAGGTCTGTCAAAATATCACCCACTTACAGTGATTCATTCTTCTAGCAAGTACACTCCTAAGTTACTGACAGATGACTAAAAATGTTAATTAACCCTGCCCTTTCCTTGGAGTTGTCAACCATCACAACCACTGTGCAAGTTATCAAGTAGTTACAACATTACCCAAGAGGAAAGCAAAATTCTCATAGCTTAGTGACTGGACTGGCAACTTAAACCTACTTCTGCCCTTAAAGGCTTTTTTCTATATAAGAACAGGTCTAGAGGGAAAGGACAGGATACACAATAATAGGTCCTCAAAAAGAACAAATATAAAAGAAGTATAAACTTAAGGGTGGCAAAAAAAAAATGGCCTTTTTATCTTTTATTTTTTTTGCTACCCTTAGAAACAAATATTTTAGGATTACAGTGGACTTTTGAGATATTACAAGGAATGAAGGTTCTGACTGACATGGACATATAGTTGGTGCGTGGGGCTACACTTACCAACTCCCCCCCTCGTGTTCAGTTTTACTATACCAAATTTGTCAGTTTCCATTAAATACACAAACCAAGCTCTGTGAAATTTCCAATGACTTTCATGCTTTAAGTAGGTCCAGGAAATGACATACTAATACACTTAGAACACAAATTCTTCTAGTCTAATTATAAATTCTTAAAATTGATCCAATACTTTCAAAATATTAAATCCTAAATTATGCAAACAAGCAATTTCAGGAGAAAAAAATTTAACGAATGTTAAGCACCTTAAAGTCATTTTCAGTGGTCTGAATTGTACTTAATGCCTGGCATTAGTAATTACTCAAAACAACACTTTTATGATGCAGATCTGTAGACTCTAGCCAGATCTAGTAACTCTGGTGATGAGGTCCTGGATTATTTGTTACACCCAAGTAATGAACACATACAAGTGTAAGTCAGTGAGCTGACCCAGTGGCCAACCAACCAATTTAGACAAGCACACTTGATTATTCAGCCAAACCTTCTACATATGGATTATCCTCCCATTCAGAAAATATCTTACATTAAAAAAAAATACCCTATGGCCCTCGCATGAGAAGTGGGCCTTTTATTGTTTTTTACCACCATATTCCCCCCTTCTTCCATGAATAGCCCCTAGTTTTCATTTGTGGAATGAGCATATAACCTAAAACAGCCTTTGAAGTCACAGGGATTGGATCAGAACTGAGTCGATAGCCTGAACCAGTTCAATAAAGAGATACCTCCGTTGGGCTTCAGGAAAAACAGCTGTGAGTTAGTTTAGAGCTGCCACATGCAGCCTGAGAATGATGCTAAAGCAGTGGAAACAGTTGAGATGGAGAAAAACATCTTTTTACAGACTTTTTACCTTGGGGGCCAAAGGATTCATTTTTAACCTAAGCCAGCTTTCAGTCACTCAAAGTACTAAATGAAGGTAAGCTTATTATATATCCAGGGCATTTTTAAAATCAAAATGATATCAATATGGGCTTAGAGAGTGACAAAGAACTGACCCCCAATTTTGTTAGGTGTTACCTTCTGAACATTAAGTAAAAACAAAGAACACCTGATTTAGATTCCAGTCAACCAAAAGTTGAACAAATTAAAAGTGAACACAAAATAACTGTACATTCAAATGCAAGAATAAAATTATCAAATGCCCTTCCAAGAGCTCTCTTTATGGGCCATATTTTAAAAATCTAGTTAAACAAATACAGTAAAATAATCCAAAGAAATTGCACAAAAAGACCACCGAAGTTTTGTAAGCTGCTTTGGGGCATTTTATAAGAACTCAATAAACATTGTCTAGTCACCTATTTAAAAGATACAAATATAAACAAATGGTTGCCTGTGTTTATTTTCAACTTTAAAAACGTATGTAAATTTATGTGGAAGTGAGGCACGATCCGCCAAGCAAGAAGCAGGGTACCTTCTATATGTCACAAATTCAGACACCTTCCGTTCAATTCAGGAGTTGTCTACATTACCTAAATTTATATATTGAAATTTATTTCCTAATCTCCTAAATTGAGCTTTATAAAAACGTCCCCTCTTATTAATACTTTGTATGTCCCTTCATTGAGTTAAAACTACAACAAAGAGTATTTCATAATTTTTTATTGATGGCATTTATCCCATGGTTTAACATGTTAATTATACTGTAATAAACATGGCTTTAATATTAAACTTTTCCTTATTATCCAAAGTCACCACAGTCCATTTCAGTAAATATAAAAATATATGCTTAATACTTTGTACAATACTGGTTTTTGGTCCAAACAAAACTGGATCAGAAAAGCCAATAAATTCACTTTAAGAATCCCCAATTTTTTTTTTTAAAGATTTCCAAATGGATTTAGGCAACTTTGAATAATGGGATTTACATAATAAAATCTGAGACAAGACTAAACAACAACAAAAAAAAATTCTAACAAAATTAAAATTTCAAGTTCACAGATTTATGTTATGCAAAAAAGTACAGGAACAAAATTGTATTTACACAAGTTTCATAATAAAATAATGAAAAAGGCAAGACAGGTGATAGTCATAAGAATGAAAATATAGAAATAGCATATAATAATTAAGTGGAGAACTAGACAGATCTAACAAGTCCTTAGCATGGACTAGTCTTTAATCAGGCTTCCTCTATCAGAAAATTTTAGTGCACAATACACCCAACTCACTCACTTCACACATACACCAGCACAAACTCAGCATAAATCATTCATTTCAACATCGTCTAATCTATACAGAATTCCTCAGATATAATTACAATTTCAAAGCGTTCCATAAACGCATATCAACGCACTTTAGTGGTGCAGACGAAGAGGTTCTATACAAAGCCATTCGGGTGCGGGCTCTATTCCTGGGCACAGCAAGACCAGGCCAAATCAGTGAATAATTTGCTGGATCATAAAATATTTTTGCTGAAGAGTCAGTCATGAGTCTAGCTTTTTTTTTTTTTTTTTTTGCTTTTTTTTTTTTTTTAAAGGGGTTGGGGTGGGATTGAGAGATTTCTATAAAGAAAGAATTAAGGAAGAAAATTCCAAAATTAAAGATGTCCTTAGGCAGATCTGACTTCAGATAACCCCAGCATGTAGTACAATGCAGTATCTGAAAGCAGGGCACCAGCTGTTGTTAAATAAAACTATTGTGTATAACACCATTGTGACCTTTATTTCCTGCGTCTAACAGCAGTCTTTATCTTGCGACCGGAAACTGAAGTTCCAGAAGAAGAAAACATGCTTTTCCCATTTGACCTGTGAAAAATAAAAACTATAATGTGACAGGATGCTCAATTTTACAATCATGATAAACCGTTAAGTGTGACTGACAACAAGGAAAAAAAAAAATCAACTGTTAAACACACTTCCTGTTATAACTAAGTCTCAAACTCACAAAAAATTGCTTTTTCTCAGGTATAATTCTCCAAAATTTTAATATGGTAAATTGAAGTTGGAGAAAATATTTAATTTTACCCGAACTATACCTCTCTCTTTTCAATGATTTTAAAAACAACACATGCATGCAAGTACACACTCTTGCCTTGTCAATTTTTTCATTTCAATAAAAAGTTCTCTTACCCCACTGTAAATGCTGCTGGAGACTGGTTAAATGGAAATCCTCCTGAGCCTGAAGGCTGGGCTGAGGCTGCAGGTGTGCTGGGATTCGCACCAAATGTGAACACTCCTGAGGGATTATTGTTTGTGAAGTTGAAATTTGTAGTGCTGCTGCCGAATTGGAAAACCGAACCTGTAATAGTTCAAGCAGGAGTACTTCAAAAGTTTTGTTTTGTTAAGGCAAGAATGGTAGTTTTTCTATTAATGACTCTGACCTTTACATAAAAAAACTAGCAGTAAGGAAAGCAGAGAAACAGTTCCATTTACACTCAACAGACCAAAAGGCAACGGGTACCTCTGAAAATGAAAATGAAGGTGGGACTACAGAAAAAAAAAGGTGTGTGTGTGTGATATCTGTTTAAGAAGCAGATACATCAACCTATCCCCAACACCAAACAAGATGCTAACTTCTCTCCTGCATCACAGTAAAAGAATGGAAGTTTAGAATTTAGAGAGCTCTCTAAACTGAGGGACAGCACACACAGCTAAGGGCAAGGATATGTTACTGAAAAAGGGGACTAAAAGTAGGTTGATATAATGAATCCTGAGTTCTCTAGCCTTCCTCCATGTGAGTTAAGTTCATGTGTTAACTTGGCTAGGTTATAGTGTCCAGCTGTTGGTCAAGCAAGCACTGCGAGGAAATGTCATGATTTAAATCATTGGTCAGTTGATTACATCTATAAACAACAAAGGAGACTGCCTTGAGCTTTGAGAGAAGTTTCATCCACTCAGTTGTAAGGCCGTAAAGGGAGAACTGACAATTTCAGCAGTCAGAAGGAAGAATTTCTATCTCTACTTCAGCCAACCAGCCCGCCAGCAAATCTGGGCTGGGGGAAATTCATCAAAACCCTCATGAGAGTTCACAGCTTGCAGCCTGCCCTAGGGAATTTAGGCTTGCCAATCCACACAGTCACAGGAAGAAATTCCTATGACACATCTCATAATAGTTACTATCTATCTATATCTATATCTATATCTATATCTATATCTATATCTGTATCTATCTATCTATCTATCTCCTGTTGGTTTTTGTTTCTCCGTAACTTGGCTCTCAGAACACTGGCAATAAAGAGTATATATACCCTCCAGTAAGGAGATTGGAAGCATCTTCTCTGGGGAATCTGACAGCCTAAAAGTCCTAAAGATACTAACATCCAAGTGTTCCCAAGTACAACAGCCCAGCCAGATGACCTACAACAAAATTCAAAGTCTAACAAGCCCTGTCCACGTACAAAAAATGTTCTACTAGTATTCAGGTACTTTATTCATAAAAATATAGAGAGACAGCCAAGGGTCACCGACATCTGAGGAAACTATACACATACACACACACCTTTTAATTCAGCAACCCCACTCCAGGGTGCATCCTAGGAAAAATGTGTATGTGCACTAATGCACACATACAAAAATGTACAAAGCAGCACTGCATAACAGCTAGAAACAACTCAAATGTTCATCAACATTAAACAGATAAATAGTGGTATAGGCATACAATGATTTACACTACAACAATGAAAATGAAGAAACTATATGAAATTACATAGATGAACCTTACAAACAAGGCAGAAGAAGAATCAAAAGGTCATATACAGTAAGATTCCATTTATAGTGTATAGAGTTAAAAATCAGGCAAAACTATATTTTTAGCAATACATAAATCAGTAGTTAAATTTCAAATAGTGCTTACACAAGTGCTCACTTGATCACTGCACTGTTTATTTATGCTTTATGCTTTTTCCTGTATGACGTTACATTTCACAATTAGAAAAATACTCAACAGTGCAATTTTGAGGAAATACATGAATAAAGTGTGGTTAGTCTTATTAATAAAGTCAGGGAACCATTGTTTAAATATGCAAGTCATGTGAAAAGGCTAGTGTTATCAAACAGAAAGTGCCATGAGACAACTGGGCTGGACTGTCCCAGGACAGAGTAGTGGAGCTGCGGTATGAATTCCTCAAGTGAATCCAACCATAAAGAAGCAAACTAGGATCAGAAAATAGGGTTCAATTCTGGGCTAGAGAGCCCCAATAAAAATTTAGAGTTGAGGAGAAATGAAATGAATGACTGTACACCTAAGGCAAAGAGTAAGAAATAATCACATTTAAACAAATAAACTTCAATACCTTAATGATATTATCACTTCGTGAAAGGTGGGAATATTGCTTACAGTAAATCTAAACATATACCTCTTTATTCTGCTAAATACAAGAGGCAAAAAGACAGATGCATGGTTCCAAAGTTCAAAGAAATTATTTTTAAGGCACTCAGAACCTCAGTACAGATACAGACTATATCACATGTACACACTCACTGGAATTAGGAGTTGTCCCAGAGCCAAATGCGGACTGACTAGGCTGCTGTCCAAACACAGGAGGCTGGTTACTGCTTGACACTGTCCCAAAAGTAGGCGGTGGTGCAGGCTGAGAACCAGTTGAAAATAACGCTGTTGAAGATGATATAGATCCAAAGCCTGGGGGATTAGGCTGGCTGGCACCTTGACTTTGTCCAAATGTTGGGGTCTGGTTAGCACCAAATGCTGGACCGGCAGATGGTGTTGAAGGTCCAGTACCAAATACAAAGGAGGATCCTGGAGGTCCAAAGAAATGCTTTAATCACCATGATTACCATAGTGAGATAATACTCAAGAATTTTCTATAAACTCTAAAGCAAATTGCTAAACCAATTACACCACGATTAAGACAAGTTTTTAAATAATGATTAAAAATACAACTATTTCTACCCATTATAGAATCTATATAAGCAGAAGCTTCAACTAACACAATTCCCTATCTTCGCAGTCAACTATTTTTGGGTAAAGATACAGATCTAAAAAGACAATAACCTGAAAAGGAGATGGACCACTACATTTTGGGAACTAGGAGATTTGTTTGAGCATGTCTGTATGGGACATTTTGTAGTCTATAATTCTTTAACCTCAAAGCATATAAAAACTTATTTTCTACTAAAAAATTTTGATTAAAAATTGAAAAAGGGGGCCGGCTGCAGCCCAGTGGATAGGGCGCCAGTTCACCACATGGGAGGCCCTGGGTTCGGTTCCCGTGGACCTCTCCGAGTGGGCAGACCGCCTTGAGAGGGCAAAGTCGCCATGGGCGGGGCAGAGCCGCTGTGGGCAGGGCAAAAAGCCAGCACGGGCAGGGCAAGTCCCCCGCAAAACGGAGAAGAGCTGCCCGCGAAATGGAGCAGAGCCGCCCACGAGCGGGGCAAGCCGCCTGTGCGGTGAGCTGACTCGGCGCATCGCCGCCATGGGGGGAAGACCAAAAAAAACCAAAAAAACAACAACAACAAAAAAAAAAACCTAAAAAATATCAAAGGAAAAATAATTATTTTCTGGTTGCTGAAGAAAGTATTGGGGTTTGAACTAAGTTTCCATACATTATTTAGCAGTTTTTGTTAAAATATCCCAATTATTTTCCTTAATTCACATATTAAGCTGTTTAATAACTTGTTTCATGCATTAAGCGGTTTGCAATGCTCAGAAGACCCCGAAGTTGAAACATGAAATGGACGCCAACTCTTCTGGATTGAGTTCTAGGTACCACAAAAGGCGCTGGATATACCTCTCAGGGACCTGCCCTGGTGGCACTTACAGAGCCTCATGGTAGTGTGGTTTCATGGGAGGGGCCCTGAGCTGGGAATGGGACATCACCTTTTACTGGCTACTCTGCCCATCACTTCCTGGAGAAAGCCACTGGACATCTCAAAATGAGGATATTGGACCGGATCATTTAAAAGGTCCTTTCCAACTTTTCAACTTGAAATTTGAATGAAACTTTAATAAATACTTTTTCACAGTTTTTATTTTTAACCAGTTATAATAAAAGAGAATGGAAGCCCAGTATCTCCTAAAAAAAAAAAATAATAATAAATTAAAAACTCCCACCAGAAATTTAACATTTTGCAGAAAACGCCCGATATGTTGTAGGCACGTATATACTGCATAATGAGGACGGGTATCTAATAAAGCCATCTCTAGTGTCTCGTAAATCTCACTTTGACATTTCAAAAGGAAAGGTTGGAAAAATAAAACGTTTATACTCTTAAAATTAGAAAAATTGCTTCCCAAGAGACAAGTATATTAAACATAAACACAAAACATGTATTATTCCAAATACTGAATAATTATAATATCCCTGGTATAAATGACCTAAAAGGGATCCATGCTGTTTGTGATAACCTGATATGTTATTTGCTAGCAGTTGACACACTCACTTATAATTAAAGCCATGTACCTGCAGAGCTAGATGTGGTTGTAGCTCCAAAATTGAAACCAGTGGTTGACGTATTGTTACTGCTGGCGCCTGGACCAAAGACAAATGGGCTGACAGATGTACCGGTGCTAGATGTGGTTACTGGTTTGCTATCTTGAGAAAATAGCAAAGACTGAGATGTACTGGATTCAGCAGCATTACCAAAGGCAGAGCTGCTCACAGGATTGCTGGCCTGTCCAAAGACAAAGGTAGCCACAGGTGGATTGGAGGAAGAGGTGGAACTACCAAATATGCCACCACCAGCTGAAGTAGCTGGTGTACTTGAACTAGAGGAACTGTTGTTCAAGAAACTGAAAACTGGCTTTGCCGTTCCTTGATCTGTAAGATAGAAATAAAAACAAATCGTTTGAGAAAACATTTTTCTACTACCCTATACTCTAAGAATTCATTAGAAAACCGAATAGTTATGTTTTTTATCTACATTCATTTAATTGCTGGCCATCTGTCATACTAAATTTTGACACACTCAAATACATCCACCTTTTCTTTTGATTTCTGGATTTTCTGTCTTTCATAGGAAGCCTTACAACATTCAAATTAATAAAAATAAATTTTAAAAGATTCCTCATAATCCCAATTTACCTGTTTATTGTGTTTGGATAGCAAGTTCAGATGGTGGGAGACAGCTATACTTTTATGGGTTTGGTTTTTAGATATAGTTCTTTAATCTACCCACAATTTGTCTAATAGTATATGGCAGGATTATATCTATTTCATCCAAATAGTAAACCAATTTTCTCTGCAGCATTTATTGTCTAGTACATCCTTGGCCCACCAATTAGCAATGTCATCTTTATGACATACTAAACTTGCAAACACACATACATTTGTACCCTCCACTGGTATTGCCACTAGGCTGTTTGAATTACTGTAGTTTTATAAGTATGGTTTGATATAGGTAGGGCAAGCTTGCCTGTGTGCCTCTTCTCCTAAAAATTTCTTGTGTATTTTCCCTACCATGGGAATTTTAGAATCAGCTTTGACTGCAAGCTCCACAAAAATCCTTTTAAGAACTAAAATTATATGAGTAAGGGTGAGGAAATATTTTCACCCAGGAACAAGTATGTCCTTTATAAGCTTATTATTCAGGCATATTACACATTCTGTTGCTATTATAAAATAAAAATTAGAAAAATTAGGAAATAAAAATGGGGTATATTGTCCAGCTACTTACTGCTGGTTTGGAGGAAAGCTATTGAATCCTGGATCCAGTCACCTTACTGAATTTTTATTTTGCCATTATCTCAGTATTGCCTCCCAGATAGGGCTGGCTGGATACAACATGATATGGGAATTAGCAATGATTTATAGGAAATGAAGCATGGTGGCTCACTTTCAAGTCAGTTAAATAGATGTCAGTTAAAAGGATGTCTGCTTCAATGGAAGTGATTCCATGATTAAGTCTGATTAGATCTTCTCATTTTTTTTCCTTTCCAGTATATAATTTATTTTTTATTTTCTCAGGATGTTTTTAAATTTCCAAGGGAAAATTTAATGGACAAAACTGCTCACACCTATTTAGTTGAATACCTTTTTTTTATTATTATTTCAGATTAATTTTTCATTTTGGTTGAGTATTTCTGTTTAGTACTATATTCAAAAAAATGTTCATGGCTTTCAACTTGATTCTTTCCATGTCTGAAAACACCTATATTTTGTCCTTATGTCTGAATAAATTTGGCTGGGTACAGAATTCTAGGTTCAAGATCATTTTCACTTTGATGACACTGCCCCCTACTGTTTTTAGCATTTGATATTGCAAATTACAGATATTTTGTGCTAATCTGGATAACCACTTTTATGTGACAACCAGCTTTTCTCTCTCTGGAAGCATTCAGGGTTTTATCTTTGGTGTCCTATAATATCACTGGTCTTTCTCCAGGAGTGGGTCGTTTGCGGTTTTAAGACCAGCGTCTTTCTCTACAGCTAGAAAATTTTCTGTTTCACTTCTCTGATACTTCTTCCATATCATTGTTATCCTCTTGGTTCTTAACCAAGGGTCCGTGGAGCCCCAAGGAGTCTCTGGAAAGATTTCAAGGGGTCTATGAGCTTGAATGGGGCGGGGAGGGGGGGGAGAGCAACTTACTACCCTTTATTTTCTCTGATGTCTAACTGAAATCTAGCATTTCCTTCACTTATGAATGTATGCAATAAATAAATTACAGTGTAGTCATTTCATCTCACTGGCAAAGGGGTCCATGGAACAAAAAGGTTAAGAACCCCTATTCTACGCACTCCTATTCCAATGGAACTTATAGCTCTAACTTGGCTCAATCTGTCAGCTATCTTCTTTCTGCTACTAGGTCCACAGAATGATTTTTGTTTTACCAACCATGTTTATAAACTTTTAAGAATTCTAGTTCATTTTTTTCTTCAGGATTTTAGTTTTCATAATCACCTCTCTTTTCTCAGGGGTTAATTGTATTTGTTGCCTGTGTTCCTTAAATGGTAGCTGTACATATTGGTCATTGAAGGCCTTTACACAGATTATATTAGAAAATATTTCATGAATTCAGGAATCCCTATTTTTCTGGATAGTATATGTTCATTCTGATAAAAGCCCACACAGAAAGGAGAAAAACATGGAAAAATGTGCAGTCTTGTGAGCTTTCCAATAGAACTCTGTTTCTCAAAATCAGAACAAGAGAAAATTTCATCAGAATCATGGGTGGTTGGAGCAGTTAAAACTGAGAATCTTAGGCTCTTTTCCAGAGAGATCTGTTATTGGGACCCTCTCAAATATGTTCTGTGTAAACCATTCCATATCTTAGACACCTTGTAAAAGATTTTTAGTACTTACCAGCTGTAGTATTGGTTTGAGCTCCAAAGGCAAAAGTGGCCTTTGCTGGCTGTTCAGATTCCTTCTCAGATGGTTTTGCCATGTTGAAACTAAATGTCGACTTTGAAGAACTCTCATCTTTGGTTTGCTCTGAATTCCCAAAGGAAAACACTGATTGACACTTTGGCTCTTCATTATCAGTTTTCTTCCCAAACACTAGAGAAGTAGAAGTGACAGGCTCTTGCTGTTTCTCCTCTGTCCTTCCCAAAGCAAACACTGAGGCAGATGGCAGAGAGGGAGATGCCATATTGCCAAAAGTGAACCCTCCTTTGGCTGCAGGCAGTTCCTCTTTTTTTGCTTCCGACACCTTACAGGTGAAAGGAGCCACTGAAACACTCTTGGTTTCTATGGATGCAAAACTGAAGCTGCTCTTGTTCTCAGAGGCCACTGTGGTGTTAGCAGCAGCCGGAGCAGGGTTAATAACCCCAGTGCCAAGGCTAACCCCTGCAGGTGAAGATTTTGGGAGTTCTTCTTTCTTTTCTTGCTGTCCAGGATTAGATACCCCAAACTGAAATGCAGCTAAAGGAGCTGGATTGGTTAAGCCAGAAGAAAGCCCAAACTTAAAGGTATTATCATTCTTACTATCTTTTTTGATTTCTTCAGGTTTAGAATCGGATGAAACTCCAAATTTAAAATCTCCTATTGGTTTAGAAAATTTAAAGCCTCCACTCATGGAGTTTACGGACCCAGAATCTGATGACACGCCGATTTTGAAGCCTCCCTGATCTCCAAATTTAAAGTTTCCAGTGTTTGTTAAAGTCTGAGAAGGCCCAGAAGAGGATGATGGAATTCCAAATTTGAAGGATGAGGCTACTGGGTTTGAAGATGAAGAAGATGTATCAAAGCCTTCAAAAATATAAAAAACATTATAAAAATATTGAATTAATGTTCTAATCCTTTCAAACAAAACGTATACTTTGAAAGCCAAAGCTACAAAGGAATAAGTTTGAAAAGGCCTACTTTGTAAATTGTTACCAATGGCAGTAAACATGATCCAAGTTGACCGCTATTCAGTATGAGAATTGCATCTCAATCACCACAACTAAACTGACATGCCAGATTTCATCTATCATCTAAGCAGAGATCAAAACCATAGTACTGGCGATGAGAATGGGAGTAACAGGCTCTTTCAAACACTGCATATGGATGAGTAAATTGGTACAATCTTTGGGGGGGGGTCATTTGTCAATATTTACAAAAAATCATAAACATATATACCCACTGACACAGGAATTTTATAGAGTGACTTCGTATTAGAGATAAACTCAAAGACATGCAGGATGCTACATGTGAAACAGGAAGCTGAGAATGAAAAATGGAGGTATGTCCAATATGCTACCCAATGAAATCAAGGGGGGCAGAAAGGGAGAGGGAAATAAAATACAGAATAAGAATATATTTGCTTTGGATGTGCATAAACACAAGAAACTAGCTATTACTTGCAGAGGGAGGAAGGATTAGAATATGACCCAGTGGGGGATTCTTCAATGTGAACCTTTTCATAAATGTTGGATTTTTAAATCTTGTGCATAAATGTGTTGTTTACCCAAGCATTTTAAAAAAATGTTAGCATCAGAAATCCAGAAGAATGACATGCATTGAAGCAATACTTAAAAAGACAAACAATACTATACTGACAAAATTAAGGTTTTCGTTTCAAAATGCTTTTCTATACCTGAAAAAACTAGAAGTGCTTTGAAGCACTTGATTGACTGGTTCAAAACAGCAACTATTAAAAGGTGCAAAGATATTTATGCTTACCCACATGTAAATAAAGATAATAACAAGAAAGCTTTGTAAGTCCTCATCCTTAGATTGTCTTCTTTAATAATTACCCACCCCACTTTCTTCCCCTAATAAGAATCTTAGCTGAAAAATTATACTAGAATCTCACGAGCAAGTGGCTATCCACAAAGTCTCTAAATTAATTAATGATGATGACTTAAGGTAGAAAGGGAGGGAGGGGTAATGAAAACAAGAATTAATCAGTTACCATCTCTGCCTCAAAGGTGTCTACTGGGTGGATTTAAAGGTATAGCAATCACTGGACTACAGATAGGGGGCATGGGAAAGGGGCCGTGAGGTAGTAGTTACAGGACGAGTTTAAATGGATCTTTTAAAATACCCTAAGACAGTTTTTCAAACTGCCAGCTGTATCCCACTAATCAGGCAATAAATCAAGTGGTTTGCAATCAGCATTTTGTTTTCAAAATGAATTCGAATAGAAAATATCAGAGTATCTTATGTACTACAGA
Organism: Chaetophractus vellerosus; assembly: GCA_004027955.1. Classification (NCBI taxonomy): domain Eukaryota; kingdom Metazoa; phylum Chordata; class Mammalia; order Cingulata; family Chlamyphoridae; genus Chaetophractus; species Chaetophractus vellerosus. The sequence continues at coordinate 23,291 of PVKH010003349.1, forward strand.
TAAGTAGTATTTTCTAAAGCTTTTATTTTAATCATATAGACAAAAATTTACTGTACATGTGAGGGGTCATGATGTAAAAGTGGTGTTTCAGGCTTTTGGTTTACTGTCAAAAAAGTTTTAGCCTAAGGCATAATTACAAAACAGATAAATCTTGGTATTCCTTTTTAATACCGCATGTTCCCTCCTAAAAGGCCTATTCCTGACTGATGCTTCTGATCTAGTCTCTTTTTTTACAGTTTTATCAAAATTTTGAGTGAACTTTAAATCTGATTGAAATAATTCATACAGGTATATGAAGACATTTTTGTCCTCCAAATACTTTAATATTACTTTGAGAGGGTCTTCCTTCACATTTACATGGAAAAATATTAAGAGAATGATTTTTCTGGGAAACAAAAGCCCAAACCTGGCCTACTTAAAATGGGATTCTAGGGGTAAAAATTCCCAGGCCAGTAAGAGTCAGCCAATTCATCTAGATGCCAGAGTGTGTTGTTAACAGTTAAAACAAAAAATAACAAAACACTCTCAAAGACTCAATAACACAAGATAGAATAGTTCTTTACTCAATCACGGAAAGATACCTAACCATTGACAAATAATCCTACTTCGCAGTAACTCAGAAATAGACATTAGCTAAAAGTTCTGAGGCAAATACCTCATTTTACATGGATTTCCAATAAAGAGAATAAATAATTTTAAAAAGCTATCTGCAAATATTTCACTCTACAATGGCATTACAGGGAGGTACTTTACCACCATCTTACCTTTAAACTCAGATTTTGTGCCTGGCTTTGCACTTTCACATGCTACGCATTTGGCAGAATCTGCTTTATTCTGTACAAGGCATACTTCACAATCCCAGCTTCCCTCAGGTTTCTTAAACTTGTCCAATCCTAGATGACTTCCAGAAGACAGAGAGACAGATATTGTGCTGCTACTTGAAGCAGGAACTGAACTCTCTAAAAAAATAATGGGGAAATATATGAAAATTTTAATTTATATTATGTTGGTTTCTTAATGACATCATTAAATTTAAATGTTCAATTTTCATTAGCCTATATCCTATTGAGAATCTCAGACTTCTTTCCATCTTCTAAATGAACAGCTCATACTCAACTTCCTCAGTGGTGAGTTCCCTCCTAACCTCAAACTTGAACTTCTGTAGGTTTAAAAAAAGTCATGTTCACGAATTAGTTGTCCTGCTTTTTAAAACACTCATTTGCACTTAAGAATCTCTGTCAAATTTCTTCAAAGAGCACAGCATAAGATGTAAATTGTAGGCAATAGCCTAACACATAAAATACATAACCACAGTTCAAATTAATTTCAAGATTTCAAAGTATAGGTCATTTTTGCATAGAAGAATTCCAACATCCACTTTGCAACTTGATACCCACTATGCTCACTACAGTTCTGTTACATGCTAGCCATTTAGAAAACATTTACTAAGTACCATGATGTTGTACTTAGATCCTGGTGACACAAAGATGAATAAAATGTTGCCGACATTGCTCATGGTCTAAAGAAAGAAGAAACTGCTAAGTGACAGGAGAAAGATTCAAAGAGGTGATATTTAAATCTCTAAGCAGAAGGAACATTTTGGAAAGGAAGGAGGTGGCACTGGAGAGGTGACTAAGCAAGGCACAGATGTATAAAGAGATACTATGTTTGGAGGGAAGCCACCTAATTCCCCTACTTTTGTAAATGTTCTACAACTTCTTTCACTTTTCCCAGTTACCTATAATTCTTCTCTGTATTTTATTGTTTCCAGGTCTGTCCTCATCCATCTTACCAGAGAAATTACTCCCCAGGGGTTCCACCTTTGGAACAACCTCA
>PVKH010003350.1:0-25121 GCA_004027955.1 Chaetophractus vellerosus
TAAGGCATCATAGAAAGTCTCTTTAGTGTACAAATTACTATCAACAGTCTCATTAAAGTGATCTAGGCCTTTTCCATCAAGCATTTCACAATCCCTCCAAAAAATACCCCTTACCCATTTATAAAACCGTTCCAACATTTTGGTAATTGCAAAAGGCACTCACCCCACTCCTCGGTACCAATTCTGTTTTGGTCAGCCACAGGCGTGCCTTTTGAAATATACCAAATATTGGTCGGTCTTTATAAAGGGTATTTATTTGGGGTAGAAGTTTACAGTTACCAGGCCACAAAGCATAAAGTTCTTCCCTCACTCAAGTCCATGTGTTGGAGAAGATGCCTGCCGACGTCTGCAAGGGCTCAGGCCTCTGGGTTCCTCTGTTCCCGGGGCTGCGTTTCTCTCTGGGCTTAGCTTCTGCTTCCACCACAAGTTCAGCTGTAGACCATGAGACTCTCTGAGTTGCGTCTCTCCACAAGGCCAGCTGTAGACTATCTGGCGATTGGCTCATTCCAACATCAGAACTGCTTCTCAAAATCTCTGCTTCTCTAAATCTGTGCAACTCAGATCTGCTGCCTAGCCTTTATACTTGAGACCACACCCATCGAGGGGTGGGGCGCAGTTAATGCCCTTATCATAACTTAATCATGCCCAGATGAACAGATTAGTTTACAAGAATAATCCAATTTATATTTTTGGAATTCACAATTAAATAAAACTCTGAAACCATTACATTATGCATGTTTGTTTTGTAAGTTCACAGTATTTACTGAACACTTATTGTTTATGTATGTTCATATATGAGTGCTATACTTCAATAAATTGTTTAAAAAATAAAATAAAATAAAATAAAACTGAGGTTTGAAGGAAAAAAATAAAGGACATCATACTCTAAAAACATTATTATTGTCATTGAAGCATGAGACCAAACCATATTTTTGCTTTTAGCAAAGACTGTACCTTTTCTCAATGATTCCAGAACAAATTCTTCTACAAATTTAAAACACAAGCTTCCTGATTCAGAAATTCAGATCGGAGTCTAGAAATGTGGAATGATATTTTGTACTTACGTTGCTACTCCTAAAGGCCACTGAAAAACATCCACTTCATTAACCCAGGGGCTGTCATAAATTATGAAAAGCAGCTCCACAGAGCCTCCATTTCTTTTGAGGAACTGGTTTATCCATTCATTATTACAACGTTCATCTCCAAGCAAAACAACAGCAAGATGCTGGAGTTTTTGAGTTTGCACTAAATTTTGTGCATAAAGTAACCACTGAGTGGCATAAAAGATCTTTGTTTTTTCTCTTCCATTTAAAACGAGTACCACATTATCCACATCAACGGAGAAATACCCTGGGACTACAGCTGGACCAGTGATGAAACTGTTAAAAGAAACAACAAACAAAAATAACAGATGAACAAACAAAAACAGACCAGAAGTATTTGGTACCAGAAGTTGTTAATCATTTTATATAAAATCCCAAATGAGATTAAACTCATATTCTTTCTAGAAATCTAATTTCTATAATACTCTTTGGAATAAAAGTTTGGATGATGAGGCATGGCTATAGATTAATGGGAAACTTTGGTTACAGACAAATCAACTTGCATATGATAATCAGAAATGGGCTAGCCTTTTTTTTTTTTTTAACCCCCATTGAGCATAAGTGCTGGCTACAGTTTGAGTTGCTAAGCAAATAAATACATTTGAACAAATAATGGTGTAGTTCAAATCAGAAAGGTGTTTAAAGTTAGTAGTGACTATTAACCTCTTCAACTGAATGAAGTGCTTGAATCAATAGATGAGTATAAGTCAGTGAACTGAGAAATAGAGGATGGCATTATAAATGTTCCATGAAGGGTAGGACTCAAAAGTATAATGTTAAGAAAGAAAAGAAAGCTGCAGAACACTCGATAAAATATGGTAATGACATGCAAGTTGAAAAGTATATATAAATATTATTTATAGTTATGTATGTATACATATATCTAGTAAAAGTATAAATATAAATATTTGAATGGGAGGATACACACCAAATTCATAATAGTGGTTGCTTCTGTGGAGGAAAGAAGAGGAAAGGGCCTAGGGAATTGTACAAAGCTTCAACTTTATTGGAAATGCTTTAATTCTTTTAAGAGGTAAATATCTGAAGCAAATATGACAAAGGGCTGGAATTTGTTAGTTCTGGGTAGTGGGTAAATGGGAATTTATTGTATTATTCTCTCTTTATTGCATTTTAAAAAGTTTTCACAAAAGGAAAAGACATGTTTCGTAACTCACATTTTAATATTATGTGCTGCTTAGAACAACCAATAGCACTGAACTATTTTTAACTAATAAGGATTAAATATAAAAAGTCCCATTTAATTATCCTTTATAAAACTGGTCACACTGGTCTTGGATTCTTTACAAACTGCTAGATCCTTTTAATCTTTAGCATGGATATGCTAAAATCTTGCTTTTATTGCTCATTATTACTGAGGGAGAAAACTAACATTTATTAAATGCTTTTTATTTATTTTTATTTTTTATTTTTTTATCTATCCCCCCCTTTCTGCTTGTTCTTATTGTGCTGATTTTTGTGTTCTTCTGTGTCTGCTTGTCTCCCCCCTGTTGCGGGGACCCGCTGAGTCAGCTCACCACGTGGCATCCTTGCCTGCTTGTGGGCGGCTTGTCCTCCCTGCGGGGGCTTGCCCTGCCTGTGGCGGCTTTGCCCTGCCATGGTGGCTTGCCTTCTCAAGGCGGTCTGCCCGCTCAAGGAGGCCCCGGGAACCGAACCCAGGGCCTCCCATGTGGTAAACCAGTGCCCTACCAATTGAGCTACAGCCGGCCCCCTTAAATGCTTTTTATATACATGATACATAAGCACTTTGCGTGGGTTTTCATTTAGCCCTTACAACAACCCCACAGAGTACATTATTACCTCATTTTGCACAGCCTATTATGACAATATTGAATTTTGAACCAAGGTCTATTTAAATTAAGAGGTTAAGTTTTTTCACTACCGTATGGTTAACAAATTTATAGTTAGTAGGTAATAGGTAACACAAAATCTAAATATCTCTTTTGTTTGTGTGTACATGTACCTTATGATTTATATGACATTCTACAACTGTAATAACCTATAGAGATTAGGATAATGTTTTGAGTTTTCCTTGGACAGTTACTAGCACTGGAGGTGGTTAATGATTCAGTGATAATTTAATTTAAGATAATTTACAGAATTTGAAGTCCTAGTAAACACTTCGGCTTTAAGGATGATGATCATGATAGCTTTGGTATATCTTTCAAATATTTATTATTGGTAGTATATGAATGTTTTATCTCTTTTAAAATTATAGGCAGGTATAATCATTACAGCATGAGAAGTCTCCCAGTCCTCCTTCCCTACCTGAGGCCAATTTAATGAAAGAAAAGGAAACTTTGAAAGGTTATGTGATTTGCTCAAAGCTAGTGGACACTACATAGGAAAGGGTAGAGTTGGGGCTTAAAACTTAGTTACTTGACATTAAGCCTACATACATTATGTGCCCAGACTATTTTAGAGTGCCACACAAATTTCTGTGTTTTCTTTTTTTAAAAAATTAAAATATTTTACTAAGGAGAACTCTGACAATTATCTAATATTTCATTTTGATTTCTAACTAGATAAGATAGAAGTATACTTTAAAATGTTTTTATCAGGATAATTTTTTTTTTTTTAAAGGAAGTACCAGGGATTGAAGCAGGCACTCATCCACTGAGCTACATCCACTCTCTGATGAGAGTTGCTTTTTTCCTTTGTTTGTTTTCAGGAGGTATTGGGATTGAACACGGGATCTTGTACGTTGGAAGCAGGCATTCAACGACTTGAGCTACATCCACTCCCCAGGATAATTTGAAATAAGAACATCTGACAATACTGTGACTTTAACTATGTCTTGAGTGATATATACCTTCGTGTTATTGCTTATTTTTGATATTATTATTACTTGTAAATGTTATTTCTAGGGTGTGACCTTGAGACATAAAACATTTTTCAAATAGTATATCTAATTATTGCTTTGTATATCATATAATGGATAATAAACATGTGTACAATGTTTTATAGTTCAATAAACCCCAGCATGAGAGTATATTTTAAGGGCTAAACTAAGTGATACCAAATAAAATTGTGATGGTAGTTCAAATGAAAGGGAAATCAGAAGAGGAAGATAATAGTTTTGAAAAGTATTGCAGAAAATATAACATGAACAAAGGCAGAGAGGCAGATAAGCTTGGTGGTTCAAAGGTGTTTAAGGTGAATGAGGTTACAAATGGCCAGTAGAACTAATTTAGGTTGAGGAGGAACAGTAGTTTATAAGGATAAAGTAGGTAAAATTTATAAAACACTTAACACAATCTCTAGCACAGTCTTCACACAATAAATGCCAGCTATTATTAAGTGAAAAAATAGGATACAAATTGTATCTGTAGTATAATTTTAAATATGTAATAATATATAAATAGAAGAAAGGTTGGAAGTAGACACAACAAAACGTTACTTTTATTGCCACTGTTTTTGGAATTATGGACAGAGTGGAATTATAAGTGATTAAAAACTTATCTTTTCTGAATTTTCCAAGTTATTATAATAATCATTTTTTAATCTTTTAAAATTATAAATCTATTTAAAAAAGAAAAATGTACTTTTAAAAATAAATGAACTTGTAAAATCTGAGTACTGAATATTTTAAAGTAACTTAAAAATCTTAAGTCACTCAGAAACACAGTAAGATGGAAGAACATTTTATAATTTAGTCAGAAAAGTTAAACATTACATTTTTCTATATTATGAAAAATTTAAAAACTCAGAATGTCTTGGGACCTTTTTTTTTTTTTTAATCAGAAAGGCCTTCAGTAAGTATAAATATGCTGTACTTGTATAGGAAGAAACCAATATACAAGAAAATTTTTTGCACAGTATTGATTCAGGTGGACATTGCAAAAATTTTCTTCATATACCATTAATACCATTAATACATATATAATTTACTGTAAAATAAATTAATACATTGAACTATTCTCAAATATCACTTTCTTGTGAAGGGAACACTTTTCTAATTTATTGATCTATACAAAATAGCAATATTAAGTATGATTCAATCAAGGTAACATTTGATCTGTCTTAGTATCTCCAGAGCTCCCTTGTTTATAGTCTTACATACCAGCATCATGAGCCCCAGCCCTTACCCTCAGACTAAGTGGGTTTTCCATACCTAAAGACCATGTTTAGCTATGGTGAAAGCCACTGGATTGATGCTGTGGACCTAAGGTTAGATGTTCTCAAACTTTCTTGGTTCACAGTAACCTTAATATTTCAGTAATGCTTCACAATGCCCCCCGTTCCCCAAGTCAAAAGAAATGTGCAATGGTTCAGTTTAGAAAGGAGTTAGATGCATATAACTTTTTGTTTTTAAGTTGAAGGATTTCTTTATGTATTCTGGATATTAAATCCTTATCAAATATGTGGTTTTGAAATATTTTCTCCCATTGTATAGGCAGTCATTTTATTTTCATGATAAAGTCCTTTGAGGTACAAAAGTTTTAAATTTTGATGAAGTACCATTTATCTATTTTTTCTTTTGTTGCTTGTGCTTTGGGTATAAAGTCTAAGAAACTATTGCTTAACACAAAATGCTTCCCTACATTTTCTTTTATAAGTTTTATAGTTCTGACTCTTATATTTAGGCATTTGATCCATTTTGAGTTGATTCTTATATATTTTTAATGTGAGGTAGGAGTCCACTGCCATTCTTTTACAAATGAAGACCCAGTTCTCCCAGCAACATTTGTTTAAGAGATTATTCTTTCCCAATTGAGTGCTCTTTGCCCCTTGTCAAAAATCAGTTGATTGATTCCTGAGCTCTCAATTCGACTCCATTGGTCTATATGCCTATCCTTGTGGCAGTGCCATGATGTTTTGATTACTATGGCTTTGGAGTAAGTTTTTTTTTAAGAACAGAAAGTATGAATCCTCCAGCTTCATTCTTCTTTCTCAAGATGGCTTTGACTATTTGGGGCCCCTTACTTTCCATATAAATTTAATGACTGGCTCTTCTATTTCTGCTGGTAAGGTTATTGGAATTTTGATTGGGACTACATTGAATCTGTAAATCAATTTGGGTAGAACTAACATCTTTACAATACTTAGTCTTCCAATCCATGAACATGGGATGTTATTCCATTAGTTTATGTCATCTTTGATTTCTTTTAGCAATATTTTGTAGTTTTCCAAGTAAAAGTCATTTAAATCATTAGTCTTATTCTTAGATATGTGATTCTTTTAGTTGTTATTGTAAATGGCATTTTCCCTCTTAATTTCCTCCTTGGATTGCTCTTTACTAGTGTATAGAAACAAAACGGATTTTGGGTGTTCATCTTGTACTCCGCCATTTTGCTAAATTCATTTATTAGCTCTAGGAGCTTTGTTGTGATTTTTCAGGAATTTCTGCATACAGAATGATGCCATCTGCAGTCAGTGAAAGTTTTACTTCTTCCTTTCCAATTTGATGCATTTTCTTGCCTTCATGCTCTGGCTAGAACCTCCAGTGCAATGTTGAATAACAGTGGTGACAGCGGGCATCCTTGTCTTGTTCCTCATCTTAGAGAAAAAGCTTTCAGTCTTTCATCATTAAGTAGGATGTTAGCTGTGGGCTTTTCATATATGTTCTTTATCATGTTCAGGAAGTTTCCTTCTATTCATAGTTTTCTATGTTATTTTATCAAGAAGTGGTGCTAGATTTTCAAAAGCCTTTTCTGCATCAGTTAAGATGATCATGTGGGTTTTATTTCCTTCATTCTGTTAATGTGGTGTATTATATTAATTGATTTCCTTATGTTGAATAACCCTTGCATACCTAGGATAAATCCCACTTGATCATAGTGTATAATTCTTTTTTTCTTATTTTTCAGGTACCGATATTTATTTCCAAATAAATATTTTGTCTTTTTCTTTTTTAATTCACTCTTCTGAAAAAAAAAAGTTACAATCTTTATTATTTTAGTAGCATGCATTTCAGGTAATCAATGACTCCATATTCATGGTTTTCTTTTTTTCTTTTTCTTTTTTATATCAATGTTACAAGTTACTCCATTAACACAAAATAATAACTACATTAACAATAATCTTCTTTGGTCTTAGGTTACACGCCCTTCTTATTTCTGTTCTTTCCTCAATCTTGAGGTATTTGGGATAATGTCCACTCTGACTGAGGCTGAGAGGGGACTTAGATATAATGGGGCCGAGGAAAGGAATTGTTTAGCTTGCAATTGAAGATATTCCTTGTTTTGGGAATGGACGATTCCATTGTTATCATTTTGTTAGCTGTCCAGGTCATCAAGCCTGAAGAAGTGGACAGTAAGAGTGGAACATGACTCTGCTGGGTTTCAGGGCTCAATTGGCATATGAACAATCCAAAGGTTTAAGTCTCTAAGAAATATATTTATCAGGTACATTGAAAATTATAGGTTCAAATAAAAGAAGTAGAAGAATTAGGGGAATTGTAAATGACTATAACTATATAATTTTAGGGAAACAGATTTTCATAAATTCCCATATAGGGCCCACTGAGGGGGTGATTTCATGAGGGTGTGCGGCTTGCCTATGATGTCCAGTCATCCCTTGAGCCCTCGGGAGCACATTTGTTTGAGGCTTTGTTTACTGTGGCAATTTGTGAAATATGTCTGAGACTTGCATAAGTGTAACCTCCAGAATGACCTCCCAACTCACTTTGAAATCTCTTAACCACAAAAACTCTGTTTTATTTACTATTTCCTCCTTCTGGTCAGTGTCTTTTCTCAATGCAATGAAAGAAGTGTTCTTTAGGTGCATTTTTTCTCCATATATTACCTCATGATCAACTTGGTGGTGGCCAAAGATTGTCTTATAGTTTTATTATTAACTCCAGTCTTCGGCCACCACAGAGTTCACTGTGTTATTAAGTTTCCCATTTCATCCTCTAGCATTCCTTCTAAAAACATGTACAAACCAAAACTTTCTTTTAATATGCTGTTGGATTTTGTTTGCTTGTATTTTGTTAAGGACTTTTGCATCTATATTCATGAGGAATATTGGGCTGTGGTTTTCTTTTCTTGTGGTATCTTTATCTGGCTTTGGTATGAGGATGTTGCTGGCCTCATAAGAGTTAGGGAGTGTTCCTTCCTCTTATATTTTTTTGGATGATTTTGAGCAGGATAGGTGCTAATTCTTCTTGGGATGTTTGGTAAAATTCCCGTGAAGCCATCTGATCCAGGGATTTTCTTTGTTGGGAGGTATTTGATAAATGATGCAGTCTCTTATTTAGTTATGGGTTTTTAAAATCTATTTTTTCTTGAGTCAGTGTAAGCAGTTTGTGAATTTCATCTAGATCTAATTTGTGATGTACAGTTGTTCATAGTATCTTCCTATATCCTTTTTATTTCTGTTGTATTAGTGGTAATGTCCCCCTCTCATTTCTGATTTTAGCTGTGTCAACTCTTTTTTTCATTGTCAATATAGAAAGATTTGCCCATTTCATTGATCTATTCAGAGAACCAGCTTTTGGTTTTGTTGAGTCTATTGTTTTTTATTCCTTTTTTCATTTATCTCTGCTCTAATCTTCTGACTAGCTTTTGGTTAGTTTGTTCTTCATTTTCTAGTTCTTCTAGTTTTGAGGTTAGGTCTCTAATGGAAATCTTTCTTCTTTTTTAATGTAAGCATTTAGTGCTATAAATTTCCCCCTCAGCACTGCCTTTGCTGCATCCATTATTTTTGGTATGTTTTATTTTCATTTTCATTTCACCTGAATATATTTCCTAATTTCCCTTGTGATTTCCTCTTTAACTCATTGATAGTTTAAGAGTATGATTTTAAATTTCCACATATTTGTGAATTTTCCATTTCTTCTTCTGTTACTGATTTCTAGCTTCATTTCATTGTGGTTTGAGAATACACATTGTATCATTTCAATAATTTTCAATGTATTGTGACTTATTTTGTGACCTAAGATATTGTCTATCCTAGAGAATGATCCACATGTACTTGAGAAGAATATGTATTCTGTTGTTGTTGGTTTAAGTGTTCTATATAGGTCTGGTTGGTTTGGAATATTGTTCAAGTCTTCTATTTCCTTACTGATCTTCTGTCTAGATGGTCTATCCGTTACAAAAGTGCTATATAAAAGTCTCCTACTATTATTGTAGAACCATCTATTTCTCCCTTCAAATCTGTTGGTATTTGCTTCATATATTGTGGGGCTCTGTTAGGTGCATATATATTTATAACTGTTATGTCTTCTTGTTTAATTGACCCTTTTATCAGTATATAATGACCATCTTTGGCCCTCATAACAGTTTTTGACTTAAAGTCTATTTTATCTGACATTAGTATAGCTACCCCAGCTCTTTTGGTTACTACTTGCATGGTGTGATGGTTAGGCTAATGTGTCAACTCAGTCAGGTAATTGTGTCCAGGTTTAGGTCCAGCAAGCACTGGGATAATTGTAATACAAGAGCATTTATGGACTTCGATCACCAGTGAGTTTACTGCATGGATGGCTAATTACATATGCATCAATCAGGGAAACTGGATAGAGAATGGATGACGCTTTTATCCAATCAGTTGACTGCCTTAAAAGGGGAAGTCATTTCAACATTCAGAGAGAATTTCCCAGCTCGTCTTTGGACAGCCAACTTCTCCCAGAAACTCATCAAGGACCTTTCATTGGTCTTTCATCGGAGCCCCTGGCTTGCAGCCTGCCTGTGGAACCTGGACTTGTGCATCCCCACAGTCACGTGAGAGACTCATAAAATCTTATATTATTGACAAATATCTCCTGTTGATTCTCTTTCCCGAGAGAACCCTGACTAATACACATGGCATATCTTTTTCCATCCTTTTAATTTCAACCTACTTATGTCTTTGAAATAAAGGTGAGTTTCTTGTAAACAGCATATAGTTGGGTCATGCTATATGGATATTGGATACTCTAACAATCGCTGCCTTTTGAATAGAGAGTTTAATCTATTTATATTAAAGTCACTACTAATAATGCAAGATAATACAGTCTTTGTAAGACTTATTCCTTTTTTGTCCCTAATTCTTCTGTTAATGCCTATTTTCATATTTGATTTTTTGTATTAACCATATTGAGTCCCTTTTCATTTCTATCTAGATATATTTTCATCTATCTTCCTTGTGGTTAGCATGGGATTAATGTTTAACATCCTAAATATATAACAATCATATTTCATTTTCTACCAAGTTACTTGAATAGTATACACATACACTGTTCCTATACTCCTCCATCCCCCTACCTTTTTCTGTGCTTGTTACAAATTATATCTTTGTACACTGTCTATCCCAAACTATAGATTTATCATTACATCTTATGCATTTGCATTTTAGCACCTGTAGGAAGTAAGAAGTGGAGTTACAAAGCCAAAAATACAACACAATAATAATAGCATGTATAATTACCAAAGTAGTTAAATTTACTGGAGGTCTTTATTTCTATATACCACTTTGAACCACTACCTAATGTCCTTTCCTTTTCATTCCAAAGAACTCCCTCTGTAAAACAGGTCTAGTGGTGGTGAATTCCCTCAGCTTTTGTTTGTGTGGGAATGTCTTAATTTCCCCCTCAATTTTGAAATACAGTCTTGCCAGATATAAAATTCTTGGTTGGCAATTTTTTTGTTTGTTTGTTTTCCCAGCATTTTAAGTATTTCAACCCACTGCCTTCTTGCCTCCATAGTTTCTGATAAAAAACTGGCACTCAATTTAATTGGGGATCCCTTGGATATAACATATTGCCTTTTTCTTGCATTTGACAGTTTGATCAATATGTAATAGAGCATATTTTTCTTCATGTTTATCCTATTTGGTGTTCTCTAGACTTCTTGGATGTGCATATTCATGTTTCTTTTCTAAGTTGGGGAATTTCTCTGTCATTATTTCTTTGAATATTCCTTCTGCCCCTTTCTCTATTTCTTCTCTTTCTGGGACTCCCATAATGTGGATATTGGTGCGCTTGGTGGGGTCCCAGAGGTACCTTAGGCTACTTTCACTTTTTGTAATTATTTTTTCCTTTTGCTCCTCAGCCTGACTCATTTTAATTGTCTCATCTTCAAATTCACTGATTCTTTCTTTTGCCAGCTCCAATCTGTTGTTGAAACTCTCCTGGGGATTTTTCATTTCAGTTATTGTGGCATTCAACTCCAGTAGTTCTGTTTGGTTCATTTTTAAATTGCACTTAGACTCTCACATTGCTCAGCTATTGTTTTCCTGAAATCTTTTAGTTCTTTCTCTGTATTTTCCTTCATCTCCTTGAACATATCGAAGTTAATTTTTTAAAGTCTTTTCCAGTATGTCCACAGTCTGGTCATCTTCCTTGATGGTTTCTGGATTTTTAATCCTCTTCCTTTGGATGGGCCATCATTTCCTGTTTCTTTGTCATGTAATGTTTTGTTGCACACTTTACATTTTAATATTTTACAATGTTAACTCTGGGGTTTATTCTCTGAAATATCTGCTTCTTGACTTAGTAACTAGCTGGTGATATGACAGAGAGTTTTTTGAATGCCAGGAGCTAACACAACCAAACAAACCTGCCCTAAACACACTTTTTACCATCTTTGCCAATTGGCTTTGCATTAGCTGGTGCTCTCAGACAGAGGTCAGCCCTCCTATCAAGAAGGTAAGCCCAAGGTGAATGCAAATTGCAGGGTCCTCCCTATCTTTTCTGGGCCTGTGTCTTGTCCAGGGCTTGTGCTTGCTAGTAGCCTTAGGAGTTCTCCTATTCCCAGGAGACATACCTCTTCCCTCTTCCCAGTATTCCACTGCAGGACTTAGAGCAAGTAAGTCTTTGCCCTAGGCTACTAGCCTCAATGGTTTCTTACTATGCTTTCATTGTCTCAAGCTACTTATGCCTGGAGGGCAGATTCGAGGAGGGGAGGCAAACTTGAGAGGTGTTTTCCAAGTCAGTTTCTCTCCATAAGAACAAGGCCAGGGACCCACAGAGAGTGCCAGCAGGCTACAAATTGCCCTAGGGAGGGGATGAGGGAGGGATCAAGAAGGCTGTATACAACATTTTAAAACTGACTTGCTCTTCTAGATTTCTTAGCACACATTTAATAGTTAGAACTTCTAATTTTCACTATTTTTTCTTCTGCTTGACTCAGTTAAAATTTTCTTCCCGATTACTAATTTTAAAGCTTTGAAAGTACAGGAATAGAGTTCTAAAGCTGATTGTGAAAACAGAACATATTTTCCAGGATCAAAGATAATTATTGTTTCATTCTTTCTAAATCAGTCAAGTATTACTGAGCAACTACTATATATACCATTGTTATTTTAAGTGAGCTACAGTTGTCAAAATACATGACAGTCTTGATAAATGATAAATGCATTATCTAAACATTCCACATAGGCTCTCTGCCATTGGAGCCTATATTGTTATTTGTTAGAAAGTTATTTGAGAAATTCCATTTATAAAATGGGTGTACTTTTCTTTTTAAAAAATATTTATTTATTTATTTCCCCCCGTTTTTGCACTCCCTGTCTGCTCTCTGTGTTTGTTCTCTGTCTGCTTGTCTACTCTTTAGGTGGCACTGGGAACCGAACCTGGGACCTTCCAGAGTGGGAGAGAGGCGCTTAATCTCTTGTGCCACCTCAGCTCTCTGGTCTGCTGCATCTCTTATTATCTCTCCTCTGTCTCTCTTTTTGTTGCATCATCTTGCTGCACCAGCTCTCTGCATGGGCCAGCTCTCCGCTTGGGTCAGTTAGCTGTGCAGGCCAGCTTGTCTTTTCACCGAGGGCCCCAGAAATTGAACCCTGGACTTCCTATATGGTAGAAGGGAGCCCAATAGCTTGAGCCACATCCGTTTCCCAAATGGGTATATTTATGAATGGTGCTTACATTTTTCAGATGTAAGCTGTTGAGTTTTACCCTCCCATTGTGGTGAGCATTTTGTCACAACTCCACAACTTCTTAATTCATGTTTTTGATGGAACACAACCTGCCTCCATACTAACTTGGCTGGAGTGGCAAAATGGGTCAGGAGAGATGTGCTTCTGAAGTTAGGTCATGTTTCTCCCAAGTATCTAATGTCATACATTATGTTTATGTTCATAATATACAGACCTTAACAATTACATATACCTAACTTGCTATAATAGTCCTTTCAGAAAATGTACACCTAAGTTAGACTCCCAATTTACTAATGAACTTCTAGCACACAAATGTTCATAATTTGGATGCTACCTGTAATATTACATGTCCATTAATTTAATATTCTATAACAATACCATGGCTTTGATTCACTGTATCTTATAATACAATTATAATGCAATGCTGCTTATTCTTTACCTTTAAAACCTAAAACTTAATTTTCACTCTCTATTTTCCCCATTTGAAGCCAATTTTTAAAAAATGTAATTAAAATATTTTTTGACTAAATTTCATACTTGTTTTCTCATCCCAAATGGACAAACCCCTTGTGAATAAGCAGGTTTATCTCTCAACAATTTAAGTGCATCATCTCATCTTTTTTTAAAAATCAATTGAAAAAAATGACAATTTTGATCTTTGCCACAGATTATTATATTCATGTGAAAGTGTTATGTATCTTCAGGGCCTAATACTCTGCCAAAGACAGAGGAGAGGCTCAATAAATATTTATTTAAAGACAAACAGGGGGCAGATGTGGCTCAAATGGTTGGGCATCCATTTCCCATATGGAGGGACCTAGGTTTGATCCCCAGGACCTCCTGGTAAAATAAAGAAAAATATAGAAGGTGCGCAGGCACACTGTCTGGCCCCACTGGGTGAGCCCCCAGGCCCCACGAGCGGATGAGTTCCCAGGCCCAGCCGAACCACGCAGCAAGATGATGATGTAACAGGAAAGAGACGCAAGGGAGAGCCAAGATGAGATGCACTGAAAAACCAGGAACTGAGGCGGTGCAGGTGGCAGAATGCTTCTCTCCCACATCGGAGGTTCCCGGGATCGAATCCCGGGGAAGACAGGAGGAGAATGATGAGAGGAGAGGACAGGAAACAGACACAGAGAATTGTCTGACACAAAATGGACACAAAAACAGCAAAAACAGGGGGTGGTTAAAATGGATAAAAAAAGTAAATAAATAAATCTTTCAAAAAAAATAAAGACAAACAAATAAGTGAATTTTTAAAAATCAATGAACTTAATCAAATGTTATCTTCCATTTCTATGTTTGCACATTGTGGCAGTTTGATATTATTGATGAATTCCAAAAAGAAATATTGATTGATTGTAAACTGGTCTGTTCCTCTGGGCATGATATTCTTTGACTGTATTAAATTCAAGGTTTTACTTTTACTTGATTAAATTAAGATTAGGGCTTTCATTTGGCCATGTCAGTAGGATGTGGAGTCCCCATCCCCTTGGTGGGTGGACACGCACACAGAAAATGACACACCAGAGGAGAGAGCTGAGTTTTGATGCTGGAACCCTGGGGACAGAGCCAAGCTGTTTGCTGGCCTTGTGGAGAGAGCAGAGCAACTGAACCCGGAAAGAGATGAGCCCTGGGAAGAGACCCAGCATTATGCAAACCTACAGCTGAGAATGAAAGAATCTGGGACCATGGAGCCTTAAGAGGAAGTGGAAGGCTGAACCCTCACAGAGATGGCCAGCCATCTTGCTCCAACACATGGCAACAGACTTTGTAACTTACTTTCTAGGGCCTTGTGACTGTAAGCTTCTATCCCAAATAAATACCCTTTATAAAAGCCAGCAGATTTCTGGTACTTTGCATCAGCATCCTTTTGGCTGTCTAAAACAGCTACATTCACTTTTGCTTTATGTCAATGAATCTGAGTTTTAAAATCTGAATTTATTTTCAGCATAAACAATATAGACAATTTAGTTATTGTTAGGTTATTTCATCCAAAGAACAGAGAAGAAATTATAAAAAACTTCTTTAATACAGACTGTTTAGAGTTGAAATAGCTTTATATTATGTAGACTTCAGGTACTTTACCTCCTGAATTTAGACTCTAATTATGTATATAATTAGGCCCCTTCCCATAAACCCTATTAAAAAACTCCACTGAGTTGTGCAGAAGTAGTATCTATAAACAATCTTATTTATTATAATTTATTTTATTTTATTTTTGCCTTGCAAACTTTTCCACTAGTTACTTTTTTCTTTTCTTTTTTTAAAAAATGGATCTCACTACATTATGGTCCTTTTTCTAATGAATGGTTATCAGTAAATTCTACTGGAATTGTATATTCTTTGTTTTTAAAATTCTTATCCAGTGATTCTGGGAATTTTGATGAGACTTCCTTATTTGGTTTTCATACATTTCTTTGCATATAATAAAGAATTTAATTATTTGTTCCAAAATAATCCATCATATTCAAATTATGTGCTGTACTTTTACTTTTGTTTCTTGAATTCGGAATATTTAAAACTTCTGAATTTAGCATCCCCAGATGCTAAAAATAGTGAGTGAAAGTATGATGAGAAACATGATATTTACAATAGTGTCAAAGAAACTCATTTTAAGATAATTAATCACAAAGGGAAAAAATAGTAACTTTACACTAGAGAACCATGGCAGATGTCACCTTAATCAAGTGATCAAAGTTTAACATTACTAATGGGAAAAAATAAAATTCACTGAGAAGGACAAAACATCATTTCTGAGGTATTTTTAACTAAAATGAACAATCTGAATTTAATTACAAGGATACAGCAGACAAACCCAGACTAAAGGACATTCCAACAACATAAGTGAAGAGTATAAGTCACAAGGTCATGAAAAACTTAGGAACTGTTGCAGATTGGGGGAGATTAAGGAGATTGGCAATTAAGTGTACAAAGACAGTAGTGGGACACCTGGTGCCCTTTGAATAAAATCTATCAATTATATAATAATTTTGTATCCATGTTAATTTCCTGAGATAAATAATAGCACTGTGATTAAGTAAGGTGTAAGCATTTAAGGAATCTGGGTGAAAGGCATAAGGAAATTTTATTGTAGAGATTTTTGTAAGATTTTTGTAAGTGAAATGATTTCAAAATGAAAAGTCAAAAACTTAAAATTTAAAAAATTCTAATTCTTCTGAAACTTTTTTTAGCAGTTTAAGTGCTTATGGATAGTCAGTACCAGATAAATGCTTACATGGAAGAAATATGAGTACATGTTATATTAAATATTGGGCTCAATTATTCCATATTTTGAATGATACAGTATATAAATTCAGCTTTCATTAAAGAAAGGTATTGTAAACATTGAAATACCCCAATTTTTATATATTGCTGCTTTTAAAATATATTTAATCCTCTTTGCAACTTGTTCTATCATATGTACACTTATAAACCAAAATACAGACTTTTTTTACCCCCCAAGTAGCATTACCATAAAATCTTTTTTCAAAATTTTATTTTTATTGTTATTTTACCATAAAATCTTGTTCTCACATTCTTAATGATATACTACTTAAATATTTTGCTAACAAGTTGGATATTTATTTATTCTAGTTTAGTGGAAGATATGAAAAGGCACTTTAGAACATAAGATAAGAAGTTACCTTTGTTGCTCCAGGATGCATAAACTAACCAATTCATAAATTATTTTAATCCACCACTCAGCAATCAGTTTGAGTTTGAGAAGAGACACCAATGCCCCTTTTCATGGACTATGGAGGATGAAAAGAGAAACTGGTACTAGGAGATCCTCAATAATTCTTTAGTAGAGAATGAATTTAATGGTTAGCCATCAAAATAATGGTTTACTTTTTGAAAAATTATGAATTAATTGTCAGTACAAATACATTTTCCAAAAGTTAGGTAGCAATGATGTTTTTTTTTTTTTGATAATCAAAGAATGACTGACAATTTAATAAGAACTGAGAACAAGAATTGTGGAAAACAATTTCCCTTCTCCAGTAATGAGTTGAACAAAGACTGGACTGTAATTTGGTATCCAAGTGTCCTAAATTTGCTAGAATACCGTGGAGAAGGGAGTCAGGGCTAAAGCTTCAACTGTGAAACTTTCTCTCATGATGGGGCATTCTGAATTCATGCTCAGTTGGATTTGCCTGATCTCACAGGATCCTACTGGAATGTATATGGTAAGCCAAAAGCTTACTAAAAAGGTCACAAGGAGGGACTCTGGTACACTGGGAGCTCCTTTCTCTTTAGGAAATCATATATAATTCTCTGAGCAAGAACTTCCTTGCCCTGGAGTTGAAATCTAATTTGAGAGATAAGTCATCTGCTGACATTATAATTGTATCTCTTTTCAAGAAACAGTATTTCTCTTACTAAAATAAGTAGTCTTTGTGTATTATAGGACGCTGTTTACTTGCTGTTCTGATTTTTATGAATCCAAAGAGCTCTTTTTTGGTAAGGATGATGAAATATTAGAGTACAACATGTAACACATTTACTTTCAATTTTTCTAAATAAAATTATCTAGTTCTGCCCATTCAAAAATCCTTAGTTTATACAAGTACAGATAAAAGTTTTATAAAAATAAAAGCTAAAAAAAATCTCAGCAATACATTGGTTTTATTGAATCTGAAAAAGAGATTTGAGTATTGCAAAAAATTGTAATTTAAACTATTAAACCATATGATAGAAAATTCATACATGAAATGTTTTTTTGTTGTTGTTGTTGTTACATATCCCTCCCCTTTCTACTTGCTCTTGCTGTGTGTTCATTTTTTGTGTTCTTCTATGTCTGCTTTGTCTCTCCCAGCTGCGGCAATGCGCCGAGTCAGCTCACTGCACAGGCGGCTTGCCCCACTTGTGGGCGGGTCTGCTTCCGTTCCCGGGTGGCTTTTTGCTCCGTTCGCAGGTGGCTTTGCTCTGTTTGCAGGCAGCTCGCCCTGCCCGTGGCAGCTTTGCCCTGCCCGTGGCGGCTCTGCCCTGCCCACAGCGGTTTTGCCTTCTCAGGGGGTCTGCCCGCTCGGAGAGGTTCCCGGGATCCGAACCTGGGGCCTCCCATGTGGTATACCGGCACCCTATCCACTGGGCTACAGCTGGCCCTGTTTTTTTTAATTTTTAAAAGTTTTTTAAGGAGGTACTGGGAGTTGAACCAGGGGCCTTGGTACATGGAAGAAGGCACTCAACCACTGAACTACACCGCTCCTGTGAAATGTTTTAATAGATAAAATTTTCAAAAATGACAGCAACAGCTTTTAAATCACCTCAATATTATAAAAAATGAATATGACTATCATATGACAAGAAAAGTAAAAAATACTTCTCATAAGGAAATGTTCAAGGTTAAGTTCTAACTACTAGTATGTATTTATGAGATTTACTTCTCTATTCTTCACAAGTTGAAATGGAAATTAATTAACTAATTAAGTAATTAATTTTGAGGAACCAGAGCAGGGGATTGAATCTGGGACCTCGTATGTGGGAAGCCGGCTCCCTTAGTTTTTTGTTTGTTTGCTTATTGTTTGTTTCTGTTTTTAGGAAGCACCTGGGACCAAACTCAGGACCTCCCATGTGGGAAGCAGGTGCTCAGCTGCTTGAGCCACATCCACTCCCTGGAAAAATTTTTATATCATATGTTTTCCTTTTATTTTCTTTTAGAATATACATAAAACACTGTATCTCAACACATAAAAGGTTAATGTTGGGAGCGGATGTGACTCAAACAGTTAAGCGCCTACCTCCCACATGGGAGGTCCCAGGTTCAGTTCCTGGTGCCTCCTGAAAAAAAACAAAAACAAACAAAAAGCAAAACAAATGATAAAATTAATTCAGGGAGCCCGTGTGGCTCAGCAGTTGAGTGCTGGCTTCCCATTTATGAGGTACTGGGTTCAATCCCCGGCCCCTGGTACCAAAAACAAACAAACAAACAAAAAACGGTAAATGTTGCACAATACCTGAAATGTGTTCTTCCTATAATTGAATTTCCTTCTCTCCACTGAGCGGTCACATCAGTGGGATCAAGTAAGCCTTCAAAAATATGCTCCCACAGATACAAACCTGTAATCAAAAAACAAAACCAAAAAACATTTCCTATCTTGTCTTCTCTGTTGTGTGAAATGAGTTTAAGTTCTGCTCCTTTATATTATTTGACTACAAAACTAGATTTCTTTTCTTTGTGTCCCTTGGCAGTCAGCTCTACCAAGCAATAGCTCAAAATCATCAATATGACAGCTAATGTATAAAAGATAAAACTCAGAGGCTGTCAATGTAAAATGTGGGTTATATTAAAGACAGTAACTTCCTTTAATCTATATTTGAGAAATCCCTAAATATCACTGGACCTTGACTACCTGTTTTCCCCTGATATAAAATGTACTATGTTACAATGTAAATTACTGTAAGATCAGAACTGTTTGTATATTACAACAAACTGGGAGAATTCACCATTTTGTGCCATACTTGGCCAGAGGAGCTCTCTCCCCTTCTCTCTCTCTCTCTCTCACACACACACACACACAAATTCCAACATGTCAAGGAGATACCACCACCTCCTCATGTTAACACACACCATCATTACATTACCTGATGCCTGTGTTGGCAAATGCCACTACCTCTTTTCATCCTTGGGGAGAGGGGAGGTCAATGATTTCAACTGAATGAAAGCTTTAAGAGTAGAGGAGAGCAGTGTCACACAGTGAGGTAATCCACAGACACACAACACCTTTGGGAGCCCTGTTTAGTTACATTGAATGATGTATTCTGTTCCATTCTCATTATATACGCTGGTACTAAATGACATGTAAACAACCATGTTTAAAGACTTGACCAATCAAATAAAGAAGTCTTTCCAAATGTGGTAGACCAAATAATGGCCTTCCATAGATATCTGGTCCTAATCCCTGAAATGTGTGAATACATTAGTTTACATGGCAAAAGGGATTTTGCAGATGTAATTAAGTTAAGGATGTTGAGGTGGGGAGGGGATCCTGGGTTTTCCAAGTGGGCCCAATCTAAATCACAAGGGTCCTTTTAAGAGCAAGACAGTTGGCTCACTGAGGGAAGGAGATGTGGACGTGATGATGGAAACAGAGATTAGACCAGAACAATGTGGGGCCATGAGCTAAGGAATGTGGACAGCTTCTAGAAGCTGGGAAAAGTAAGGAAACAGATTCTTTCCTAGACCCTCCAGAAGAAGGCAGCACTGCTAACCCATTTTTATTTTATTATATACCCCCCCCCCTTTCTGCTTGTTCTTTTGCGTTCTTCTGTGTGCTTGTCTTCCCCCGTTGTAGCGACCTGCCGAGTCAGCTCACTGCGCGGCCGCCTTGCCTGCTCATGGGCGGCTTGCCCTGCTTGCGGGTGGCTTGCCTTCTCAAGGCGGTCTGTCCGCTCAAGGAGGCCCGGGGAACCGAACCCAGGGCCTCCCATGTGGTAAACCGGCGCCCTACCAACTGAGCTACAGCTGGTCCCTGCTAACCCATTTTAGACTTGCGACCCACAGAAATGCAAGAAAATAAATGTTATTTTAAACTGCTAAATTTGTAGTCATTTGCTATAGTACTAATAGGAAACGAAAACACCAAAGAAATGTTTTCAAGTGGCTATAAAGAGAACAAAGTCTTACGTTACTATAAACTCTGGCAGCTTTATTTTGAATTTTCATTTTCCTTTCTATGGTCTATGCTTTCAAAGATATTGACCTAACAACAGAGATCCTCTTTACCCATCTCTAGCTGTATTTAAACTGATTTAAATTATAATCCCTGGATTGATGACTTCAAAATCCATGTCTCTGTTTTCTCATTGCTTATTTCAACGGTACACATATACTTAGATGCAACATTTCTAAAGTTAATCATCTTAGCCCCCTAGTTCCCATCTCCTTCACCATCTCTCTCAAGTGAATTACCATTTTTTCCTCAGTCTAGATGTACACTCTTAAACTCATTTTTTATTTCAACTGTCTTTAATCACTAAATTATGTATTTTTTTAAAACTTTTTTCCAGTGCTCTACCCATAATCTAGCTTCTCATTACTTCACATGTAGAGCACACAGTGGCCACAAAGTCTTTAATCACTGTAGTTAAAAGTTACCTCTATGTGCTCCTCCAACAGCTACATAAATTTTACTTTTCCCCATGTTCTTCTGGACTTTCGCAATGTCAATGGTTGAATATTATTAGAGCAATTCCTGAGCATTGTCTTTATGTTACTGCTGGTGAATCTCACATATAGGGACTTTGTGGTCACTGTGCAACCCTTGTGGCTGCAATTACCCTTAAAAATTATTTATTAAAGAAAACCTTAAGACACCATTATTAGACATATAAATGCATCTACATAAATTAAATAATTCACAATTACACACGTGCTATAGATAATTTTGAAGTATGCTTTAACACAGACACATTTTCCTTGCTGTTTTAAAATTTTCCCAAGTTTACTTTTCAATGCTTATCTTCTAGTTCATCAATTGCTTGTACTATGATGTATTTTAAAAGTTCACTATGACTAAATATTTAGGTTATCTTTTTATAAAATTCAGTATGTAATTCCTAAGCAGTTATTACTGTGCTATAACTTCTTCTTTCTCTGTGATTGATTTTTTTAAAAGATTTACTTATTTATCCCCCCACCCCGCCCCTTGATTGTGCTTGCTGTCTGCTCTCTGTGTCCATTTGCTGTATGCTTTGTGTCTGCTCATTTTCTCTTTAGGAGGCACCGGGAACCAAACCTGGGACCGTCCATGTGGGAGAGAGGCACTCAATTGCTTGAGCGACCTCCACTCCTGCTTTGTTTTTCTCATTGTGTTTCTTTTTTGTGTCTCCTTGCTGCGTCATCTTGTTGCATAAGTTTGCTGCACCAGCCCAATGTGCCAGCTGGCTGTCTTGCTTGTCTTCTCCAGGAGGCACTGGGAACTGAATCTGGGACCTCCCATGTGGTAGGTGGGAGCTCAATTGCTTGAGCCACAGCCACTTTCTTATGAGTGATTTTTAAGATAAGTTCCTCTTAGGAATAGGATTACTGGGTTAAGGGTTATGAAAATTTTGATTCTTGATACACATTACAAAATGTGTTCCAAACTAAAGTTGGCCTATCTTTTTCTAAAACCACCTATCCTATATATCTATCATATTAATTCTTAAACAAAAAAGGAAACAGGAAACTGACAACACAAAGAGACAGAAAACTGGGGATCAAAAGGACTAGGTTTCAGTCCAGTTCATTTACCTTTAGCAAGTCAATTAGTTCAGGAAATTAAGAAGCAGCTAATCCATCAAAAGGCAGTTTGAATTAAAATGTTCTTTGAGCTCTTTTTCAGATATAAAATTCTAAGTCACTTTTGTTATCAAAAACTTTCAACGTTTTCTGTCTTCCAAGACCCTTTCTTAATGTATATCTCTATCCAAACTTTAAAAAATTTTGGTTTAACTTAGTCCTAATATGAATTACTGATCTTAAAAAGTATGTTGCTTTACTGTCAAAAAGAGAAGTTCTGTTCAAATTCCCTCTCTATCGATAATTATAATTTTATTGAGGGAAGGGTTCTAATATTTATTGAGCATTTACTTTATGGAAGATGGTGCTAGGCCTTTATATAAATTATTGAATTCTGCTTATGCAAGGCCTTGTAAGAGTTGCTATTGGGAACACATAATATGAAGCAATTCAAGTGGTACTTCAATAGTACAGATTAAGTCTGATGGAAATTTGGAGGGCTTTGAGAGAGACATTTGAGTTACATAAGAAAGGTGGACCCAAAGGTGAATCCTTAAAAGCTGACAGGATCCAGTATATGGCAACATGGATGAACTTTGAGGGCATTATGTTGACTGAAATAAGCCAGGCACAGAAAGACAAATATTGAATGGTCTCACGGATATGAACTAAAAACAATGAGTAAACTCATGGAATTAAACTACAGAATATAGATTACTAAAAGACAGAATGTGGGTTGAGAAGGGGGAGCTGATGCTGAATATATGTAGAATGTTGAATAAGGTTGATTCAAAATGTCTGGAAATGGATAGAATTGATGGCAACACATTGAGTTTAACATCATTGATTTATAAATGTGATTGTGGCTGAAAGGGATAGTCTAGAGAGGTTAATGTCAATGGAAAGAAAGCTAGAGGATAATCTAAGGACTGTACAACATACTGATTTCTGTGGTGGATAATGATGGTGGTTAGTAGTACAAATATAAGAATGTTCCTCTATTACAAGGTGTTAAGATCATGGTGATACATGGGGAAAAATACAACCAATGTATCTTATAGACTATAGTTAACACTAATATTATAATATTTTTGAAGCAATGGCAAAGAAGATACTATATTAATGCTAAGGGTTAACAACAAGGGGGTTTAAGGGGATATGAGATCTTTTCTTTTGGAGTATTGAAAACGGTCTAAAATTAGCTGAGGTGATCTGATGAAAGCACAACTCTGTAATGAAACTGAGAGCCACTGAGGGTACACCTTGGATGAAATGTACAAGGCAGGGGACCATATAACACAGTATACCCTGTGGTGGATGATAGACTGTGGTTAACAGGACAAATATGAGAACACTTTCTCATGAATGATAACAAATATACAATACTAATACATGGTGGTAACAACAGGATGGTTTGTGGGAAAAATACACCAAATAAAACTATGGACTATAGATAACAGAAATAGTATGACAATATTCCTTCATCATTTGTAACAAATGTGTCACAATGTAAGGTGTTGGTGGTGGGGCAACGTATGGAATCCTGTATGGTATGAATGATTGTTTTGTAAACTCACAACTTATCTAATAAAAATAAAAACTAAAAAAACCCAGTTGAAAAAAAAAGGGGGACAGGATCCAGATATGGAAAGAAGACACTGTGGTGAAGAGGGTAACATGAGCAAAGGCTAAAAGCAATGGACTGTGCATTTATGACTGTGCCTAGAAGAAGGGGCTATGTAGGGAAAGAGTTGGAGATTAGTCTGAAAAAGAAATATTGTGGTCAGGTTGTGGCTAAAAAGACTGAATTTGATCCTGACTGGGGAAATAGGGTGATGAATGCTGTTTTTGATAAAATTCATCTGGTCCTTTGTGCTTATTGAATTGAAAAAAGTTCAGAATCATGAAAATTTGGTAAGATGCCATTCTAATTTTAAAAAAACAAGTGAGGATTTAAAGGAAGAAATCAATATTAGGCACTTTATAAAGAAAAAATAATTGATAGAACTTTATGATTGGAGATCTGGGTCTGGGCACTTGAAGTTTAGAGGTCAGTAGTAATTTTCAATGGTATATATTTGCTTGTAAGTGTGTATGCATTTATCAAACATCATGGGCCAGGCATGATGGTCTGTTCACTTTCCTTTATCTGTTTCTTTCTATCTATATCCCTTATTATAAATACATCCAAGTCATGCTTAAAGGACAAATAAAGTCCCTCCTAATTCACTAAATTCTTTCTGATGCATATAGCCTCCACCGAGTGCCCCGTTCGCTAATCCTGTGTAACATATAGCTTGGAGCACTAGACTCTCGTGATACTCAGAGCAAAAATGCTTCTGTGGGCAATCAAGTTTAACTAACTACATACTATATCCCTCTTCTTGGACACTCACAATAAACACTACCATATTAAAGTCTCTGAGAAAGGCCTGAAGTGAAAAACAAATCCTGTTTAGCTTTTTTTCAGTTCAGTGTTTCCCAAATTTTTTGGCCACCAGAGACCACATCTCATACATGTGAAACAAGTTTCCAATAAATACACAGATTCATGAAAATTCAGTTGACATAAGCACTTTAATGATGCTACACAAGCCACTCCTTTTATCTGCAGATATAGCTGTGCTCTTCTGAAGACCAATAATGAAATGTATGTGTGTTTGCAGATGGTGTTTAACCGAAAGGAGAAATGTAATATTGACAAAAAGTGAAACAATGCATCACGATGCCTTAATTAACAAAGGATGACATAAACTATATTAATTAAAATGAATTTAACATTAATAAAGTACATTTTATGATGCTTTTTCCTTCTTACCTCTACACATTAACTTACCAATGGCAGCTTTGCCCCAGATTTGTACATTGAGGTCTGTTTTTCCTTTTGTAGATTTATTTAATATTTGAAGGCTAGTTTTAAATCTGTGTTGCTGCTCATTTTTTTCATCTCCTTCCCAAGGATTCCATTC
>PVKH010003351.1:0-25120 GCA_004027955.1 Chaetophractus vellerosus
CCTAACACATAATTTATTGTAATATTTAAATGTGAAATATATGTGTATGTATGCATGCATATAAAATGCTATAGCAATAAAATATTAATATATTTAAATAAATATGTCCACTGCCATATTGGAAAACTAGGAACATTGCTATCATAAAACCAGGAAGATGATTTATCTTAAAGATATAAATGAGTAAGAATCAAAAAGTAAGTGAAATGAGGCAGCAGGGTAAAGTATAACTTAAAGCTAATGATAATGAACACTGATGAAAAAAGGGGGAATTTTCAGCTTTTCAAGATAAGTTTTTGAATTGATGTACCAATTGAGGAATTGCTATGGATGTTGATAAGATGATTATAAAATTTGATAGGTTTCTGGTGAAGGGCATCAGGGATGGGGGGATATGTGGGATAAGGTGCACTGGAGCATGCTTTTATGGATTATGAAAATGTACATCTTGTCATAGTTTGTTATCTTAGTGGGTGGAGACCCACACAATTAAAAAATATGTATATGAACTCCCATCCTGGGGAATCCTGCTATGTTCTCAATTAGAAAGGCAAGAATCTTTCAAGAATATAGGCAGTGCCTAATAAAAAGAAAACAGACAGATATGTCAAACCCTCAATTTTAATGCATGTAACTATTTCATTAAATTTTTAACTAATATTTTAGATAGCATTTATTACACTAGTGAGCACAATTAAAACCTTATTCTTCAAAAGTTGAACATTTAGTGGAGTCACCATAGATCTCCAGGGGAAGGAGAGAGAAGCATAAAATAGATGGAACATAGAGCATTTTTAGAGCATTGGATTTTTTCCTCATTATCTTGCAATGATGGATACAGATCATTATAAATTTTGTCAAAACCTATAAAAGTGTATAGTGCAAAATGTAATCAATTAGGTAAATCATTGACCATGGTTAGTAGCAATGCTTCAATATTTGTTCATCAATTGTAACAATGTACCCTACTCATGTAAGATGTTATCATTAGGGGAAAATGTGAGAAGGGGAGGGGGATGGATATAGTGGAATCCCCTTTATTTTCTATGAGATTTTTCTGTAGCCTATAGCTTCTTTGAAAATAAAGCAAAAAAATAAGGCACTAGGGGAACCTACAGAAGAAATTGTCATTGTACATAAAAGATAACATATCTTATGGTGATGAAAGACATAGTGAAAACATTAAAAAATTTTTTTTTAATTTTAAAATTTTTGCATTTGTTTTTTAAATTATTTTATTTTTATTGTTTATTCATTTATTTTTTGGGCTTTGTTTTTGGGGAAGTTTTGGATTTCAGAAGAGTCACAGCAGTGGCAGGGGAGGATCACTGGTATGGGGTGTTGGTGATGGGGGGATGTGTGGGGAGGAGTGCACCTGAGGCATGCCTTTATGGAATATGAATATGTTCAAGTGGTCATGGAGAAATGTCTCAGTGGGTCAAGACCCACACAATAACTGAAAGAATATTGAATTCTCATACTGAAAAGTCCTGCTACATTCTCTCATAGTGGCAAGACTCCCTAGAGTACATGGGAAGTACCTAGTGAAAGAGGATAGACCAATACTCCAGGCCCTTGACATTGATGGTTGTATTTATAAACCTTGTTCTCCTGAAATTGAAACATGGCTTCATATTATATGTTGCCTAAGAGTTACCTCCTAAAATCCTCCTTGTCACACAAATGTGGCCTAACTCTAAGCCAAAGTCAGCATATAAACTCAGTACCTCCCCCCAACATGGAACATCACTCCTGGGTAAAGCTTCCCAGGCACTAGGGGATTATTACCAAACACCAACTAGCAATGATTTGGAAAAAGACCTTGACCCAAAAGGGGAAATATTAAATACAAATGAGGTTTTTTTGGCTGAGAGATTTCCAAGTGAGTTGGAGAGTCAATCCAGAGGTTATGCTTATGCATGTCTCAGGAGTACCTTGTTGACTGTCTTTGTAAGCAGTACCTCAAGAAAGGGTGCTCCTGCAGGCTCTAAAGACATATAGACACTACAGGCAGGGCAGACAATTTCAGGAATTCAGCACCCTGTCAGTGGGACTTACCTTGGGATATATGTTCCCAATGTATTGGAATTAATCTCATTCATAACTTTCTTACATATGACTCTTCTGCCCCTTTTATTTGAAACTATGATTAGTACTATACTCATTAAATATATGTACCAGAGAGTAAAATCTTTGGTTTATTCATATGCCAGTTGAGCCCTGATTCTCAGAAGTGTTGCAACACCTATTATTCAGTTCATTGGACTCAGTCGGGAAAACTAACAAGGAGGTGATGATGGACAATGCCTATCCCAAGGAACAGAAAGTGTCTGCAACTGCAAACAACATAATTCCATCCATCTGCCCCATGAGATTGAGATCTAAGCTCTCTCTCAATTAGAACCAGAGTGGACATCACCATCCTAAAATCCTCAAGATTGAGGAAAGAACAAACATAAGAGGGAAATGAAACTATAGACTAAAATAGAATTATTTTTCTATTAATGGAAGATCTTGTAACACTGATATAAAAGCAGTGGTCAGCAGAGGTTGTGAAAGGAGGGAGAGGGAAGAATGGGTGTAACATGGAGCATTTTTGGGACATTGGGATTGTCCTGCATGACATTGCAATGATGGATACAGGCCATTATACATTTTGTCAAAACCTATAAAAATGTGTGGTACAAAGTGTAAATTATAAGAGTAAACTATTGACCATGGTTTTTAGTAATGCCTCAATGTGTGGCAATCAATTGTAACAAATATACTATAATAATGAAAGATGTTGTTAATGGGGAAAAATGTCTGAGGGGGAGGGGGCAGGGTACATGGGTATCCCCCTATAGTTTCAATGGATCATTTATGTAATCTAAAGTTTCTTTAAGAATTAAAAAAAAAGACCAAAAAAGCTTTGATGAGTAAAATATTTTGAAAAATAGCAACTATAAGGAGGATTTCCCTACAATATATCAAAATATTCCAGATAGTTGAGGTAAGTAAAATAATGGGGTGTGGGTTTACAAATAACAACAATCTGTAACAATAATGTGTCAAATGACTAAATCAAAGAGCACAATCCTGGGAAGAACCTATTTATACTTGTAACTTTTTCGGAAGGTGATTTATCAGTATACATCAGAATTTAAAATCCACATAGATTTGATCTCAAAAGCCACCATTCAGAAATACTCAAGTAGGCAAGGAAATTAAAAGACTCATATTCATCACTGAATTATTTACAGAAGATAAATTATAGGCAATTTAGCTTTACATCTACTGAGGAATCCTTAAATTATGATAATAACAGGCTATGAATTAGTGTGCAATATTTACCAAACATGAAATAGAATATTTTTCTAAACTGGAAAGAAAATGATCATGATAAATTTTAAGTGAGAAAGAATAATGTAGAATACTTGGTGTGGTATTGTAGAATTGTGTGCCTGTGTATGTGTGATGGTTAGGTTAATGTGTCAACTCGGCCAGGTAATTGTGCCCAGCTGTTGGGTCCAGCAAGCCCGGGGCTAATTGAGTTTACTGCATGGATGGCTGATTTCATCGGCATCAATCAGTAAGATTGGATCAAGAATGGATGACGCTTTTATCCATTCAGTTGACTGCCATAAAAGGGAACTGATTTCAACATTTGGAGAGAATTTCCCAGCTCGTTATTTGACAGCGAACTTCTCCCAGGAACTCATCGAGGACTCTTCATCAGTCTTTCATCAGAGCAAACTCATCGAGGACCCTTCATCAGTCTTTCATCGGAGCCCCTGGCTTACAGCTGGCCGGCAGAACCTGGACTTGTGTATCCCCACAGTCACGTGAGAGACTCTTATAAAATCTTATATTTTTAACAGAGATCTCGTGTTGATTCTGTTTCCCAAGAGAACCCTGACTAGAACAGTATGCTTCAAAAGCATTGCAGAAGATGTGACAAGCTAGATTAAACTCTAAACAGTGTTTACTTCTGGGAATTCAATGGAGTATCAGTCAGGAGAAGGAAACAGTTTTACTGGATGCATCTCAATATTTTTTTAAAAAATTTTACAAGAATATATAATTTTTAAATTAAAATTAAGATCTATAGTCCATCACTTACAACAGTCTTTACTGTTTGTTTTACAGTCCTGTTTTTTTAGTACTACAATTATAAAAATGTTCTTTCATGAATTGTAACAAATGTCCCACACTAATGTAAGGTAATAATAATAGGGTGGTGTATCAGTCAGTGTAAAAAAACTTGACAATATATAAATCATAAAACAATGGTTAGTATTACATAATTCAAAACACTTCATCGATTTCAAGTGAGCAAAGATATGAATTTACTAAGAGTTTTACTATTTTACTGAGTTTTCTTTAAATTTAAATATAAACAAAAATATTCTTTGGAATATTTTGTTTTAAATATGAATGTTTAAAACCCACTACTCATTCCAAATTTATTCTTAAGAATTCATTGAATAAGTAGTCTCAGTCAAGATCCTTGGTTGAACTCTAATTGAACTCTAATCTAACTCTAACATAATTGAATCTGTATGTATTAAAAATAATAAACAGCAACAATAATGATAATATTGATAATGATAATACAGATCACTCATTATTTTAAGGAGTAGGATTGTATTTGAGAATACTCTTGGGTGCTGCAGAAAGCTGGAGGTCTGAAAATATGCTGGGTACTAAAGGAATTCTGCAATTTTATTAGTGTTTGCTATTATAAAAGGACTCCTCTGGAAAACTTTTAATCTCTTATAACTCATAATACAAAGTTTCCAGTACAGAGTGTCCAATTTTCTGTAACATAGACATTTGTCAACCTTGTAGGCAGTGCCAGGAAAGTGAGAGGGATAATCATATTCACCTGCTTCTGTAGAACAGGAAAATGCTCTCCTGCTATAAATTCTACATTATGGAGAAGTCCCTTCAAATGGAAGGAGAGGTACTGTATTAGTCAGCCAAAGGAGTGCTGATGCAAAGTACCAGAACTCTATTAGGTTTTATAAAGGGTATTTATTTGGTATAGAAGCTTACAATCACAAGGCCATAAAATGTGTTACTTTCCCTCACCAAAGTCTTGTTTCCACATGTTAGAGCAAGATGGCTGTGGACATCTGCAAGGGTTCTGCCTTCCTTCTTCCTCTTAAGGCTCTGTGGGCCCAGCTTCTTCCAAGCTCAGCTGTAGGCTGGTATAAGGCTCATCTCTCTCCCCAGGGCTCATTTCTTTCTGGGCTAGGTGCTCACTTTTGTCACAAGGTCAGCTGTAGATTATCATTTCTCTTCCCAGGGCCTCTGCAGTCTAATGAGCTGTATTTCTTCCTCTGTGTTCTTCTTCTCAGTGTATTTACTTCCTGGGGCTCCAGAATCAAAACTTAAACTCTCTCCTCTGCAGTGTTGTTTTCTCTGTGAGTTCCTGCCCACCAAGAGGGTGGGTACTCAATGTCCTACTGACACGGTCAAATCAAAGCCCTAATTTTAATTTAATCAAGTAAACGTGAAACCTCTGAAATTAATACAATCAAAGGGGAACATGCCCAGAGGAACAGAGCAGTTTACAAACATAATCCAATATCCATTTCTGGAATTCAGAAACAATGCCAAACTGCTACAGATACCAATAGGAAGTGTCTTGGAAATTGATTGATGGAGTACAAAACTGACAAATGTCATTGTGATTATTAATATGTTGTCATCTTGCCTGGACTATCATGTCTAGTGGTTTGGTAAAACACTTGCCTAGATGTTACTGTGAAACTATTTTATATATGTGATTAGCATCTACTGTTAATTTTAAGTCAAGGGGATTACCCTCGATATGTGAGTGGGCCTTATCCAATGAATTGAAGGCCATAAGAGAAAATAACTGAGGTTTCCTAATAATGAAGAGATTTTGCTCTAAGCCTGCATTATCTAATCTTCTCTAAGTTTCCAGTCTGTGGGTCTCCCCTACAGACTTCAGATTCAAAACTTCAATAGCCATTCCTACTGAAATTTCCAGCTTGGCAGGCTGCTCTACAAATGTCAGATTTGCTAGCCCCCACCATTACATGAGCCAAGTCCTTAATATACATCTCTCTCTTTCTGTCTCTCTCTCTCTCTCTACACACACACACACACACACACACACATATACATACAACATGCAAATATCCTAGAGGTTTTGTTTCTCTGGATAATCCTAATACAGAATTTTGTGACAGAAAAGGTTCTAAAGAAACAGAATATTAATGATGAGTTTTCTGAATTGGATCTTTGGAACTAATTCTTTAAAGTAATTACATTCAAAGGCAGTAAGATTTATTTCTAGTGGTAAAGAGGACACTGGTAATTCATGGCATTATATGGCAATAGAGGCACAGAAAACGTCACCAATAGACAGTCCTAATTAAAGACTTGTAGACAGCAAGATTCTGGGTGACCATGTACTTGATATTTTAGAAAATTTTGGTCAAACTAATGTCTATAGTGAGATTGGCTGATTGTTTCTCATTCCACTGGAGAAAGTGGAGAAAGAAAAGTAAGAGCTCTGGTCTTCAAATTCCCAGGTCAAGTGCTGCTTAAATGAACCAAAAATTTCTATGTGTGCTTTGAAAGAATCCTTTATCTCCTGTAGCTGCAGAGTTGAGATTTCTGAAAACCAAATGCAGAGTCACATTTTGTGAGGATGAATTACAATGCAAATTGAATTTGCAACATTGCAGGGAATTTGCTATTGAAGTGAGGGCATTGACTGGAAAATAATTAAGTTGAAATGGGGATATATTTGCAGATCCTGATGTAGCTGGTGACATCGAACCCCTAAATTTGTCTGAGTCTTCTATGCCAGAAGAAATATCCCTTACACCCCCTGTCAAAGGAGGTTAACCTTGCATTCCAAAAGAATTACATGATTTTCCCAAGTTTTACAGCCAGAAATCTGGGTATTGTGTATGAGAATGGATATTAATGGTGTGGGATAATGGTGCAAGGAACATAAAGTTGGATCAGGCTGAATTTATTTGATATGGGCTCAATAGGCAGAGACTCTGGATTCAATGTTGTAGCTCAAAAGCTTATTAGAAAGAGAGCTAACATTTTGGGGGTCGGTTGACTGAAACCTGGACAAGGAGGTGACCTATATTAAATGAATTTGATATGCCAGAATTGCTTTGGTATGAAATGGAAGAAGATACCCAGAGGCTAAGGGCAATTAGAAAGTTACAGTTGATTTGTCATGTAAGATTGCTCATGCACCCAGGAGTGTCCACAGGATACACTGTTCCCCATGACTGTGAGAAATAAATATGTGAGGGGAGAGGGTAGACCCAGCATCCTTGAAGCACTCTGTGATCACCCTTCTCTTTAATTACGTTGGGAACTGTTGCTACTGAACTGGGATACCTAAATGCAATGGGGAAAATTGGAACCTAGGATCAAGTGGAAGCAATTACAAGTGGTCACGGTTGAAAAAGATGGCAGATTCAAAGAAGCAGTCAGAATAGTCTGACTCACAGAGACCTATGGCATTGGCCAGTTGGTCACAGTGTTCCTAGAAGAGAAAGAGATGGGCAGTCTACTAGCTCCTTACTTGATTGGTATAATCAGAAGTGTTCTAGGTCAAATAAACAGAAATATAATTTTAATCACCAAAAAATAGTAACAACATCTGAATCAATTCCAATACTTGAGACAGTTTACAGACACAAAACCCCTTGAATGAAGGGGAGGCCGGATGTGCTTGAAGAAGGATCCTGCTACCCAGTAAATAATTCATACTGGTAACATTTTCTCAGCCTTCTACAAAGGAACCTATAGACTTTCACAAGGGTACAGTGCATTGGAGAAAAGGAAATAATCAGATATCTTGGGGAATAATGGACACAGGCTCTGAACTGACACTAATTCCAGGAGACTGAAAATGTCATTCTGGTCCACCAGTCAGTATAAGGGTTTATGGAGTCCAGGTGATCAATGAAGTTCTAGCACAGGTCCATCTTACCATGGGTCCAGTAAGCCCCCAACCCCACCTTGTTTTTATTACCCCAGTTCCAGAATGCATAATTGGAATAGACAGTTGGGAACTGGTAAAATCCCCATGGAATGAGGGCTATTATGGTTGGAAAGGCCAAATGGAATCCACCAGAACTGCTTCTAACTAGTAAAATAGTAAACCAAAAGAACAGTGCATAGCTGCAGGGTTTGCAGAGATTAATGCCACCAACAACGGCTTGAAGCAGGCAGGGGTGGTAATTCCTACCATATCCCCATACAACTTGCCTATTTGGCCTATGCAGAAAACAGATAGACCTTGGTGAATAATAGTGGATTATTTTAAACTTCACCAAGTATTTCATTACTTGAGCAAATTATCTTAGTCCATGATACCTGCCATACAGCTATTGATCTGGCAAATACTTTTTCTCAATTTCTACTCATAAAGACCACAAGAAAACACTGGATTTTAGCAGTCAAGTAAAGCAATAGACTTTCACTGTCCTATCTCAAGGGTATATCAACTCTCCTGACCTATACCACAATCTAGTCTGCAAAGATTTTGATCACCTTTACCCTCCACTTGATTTCACATTTCAATCATTTGAAGGTCTTAAGATCAATTAATTGAAGTTTCCAGAGAATGAAGACAATCTGCCTCAAGTCTACACTATCTACTCCTCTCTAAATCTCCAGTCTCCTGGCTTTCCCTACAGACTTTGGACTTAAGACAGCATCATAACTATTATCAGAATTTCCAGACTACTGACAAGGCCTACAGAGTTCAGACTTACCAGCCCTCACTATCATATGAGGCAATCTCTTAATATAAATCTTTTAATGTATATATACCTTGTTGATTCTGTTTAAGTGGAGAACCCTAATTCGGTCATTTGGGAAAAGGAAAAGGAAATATTTACTTCTGTGCCAGTGAAGGTGCACTAAATTATAATGCTGCAGCAACAGCAATAGTATAATAGCAAGAAAGTCCAGAACTTGAAACAACATTTTTTCTTGCCAATTGTTTATACAGTGGGTTTCTTCCAAGGATTTAGGTTCACCATTTGGGGCATTGCCAAACCTGGCAGAGGGTGTATTGTCTGTTCAGACCATCAGTTATATATGCACGTAATGTAATTTTTATTTTTTTTTAATATCTGAAAACAAGAAATCTTTTGAATCCCTCTCTCTTCCACTGTCTCAGAAGAGTAATGTAGGATTATAAAAGTCTATATCACAAAGGAAATAAATATATCTTATCAATTTGATCTTTATGTTGTGATATTATTTAAAGGCAAAACTCTAACTTAAAGAATGTTTAAATTCAGCTGGGGAAATAGGAAATTTATAATGATATTTCTAAATTATTATGGTGCCCATGTATCTTATGGTGCCATTCTTCTCCCTCAGAATTACGTTTTATCATTTAAACCTGCAGATTCATGAGCCTAACCTGTAAATTAGTGGATCATAATCTCCTCCATGAATCTGCATTTTTAACAACTTTTAAAATGATACTTAAACTGCCTGAGATGGACTAATTGTTTTAGGTGGTTCATTTAATAAAAATGTTGGTCGTGTGAGTTAGGGAGTTATATGACCCAAGTGAAATAAGAAACATGAAGTGATATAATTTCATTTGGTACCAATACCATGATGTTTTCATGGACAAAAGAGATTTCTATGGAGGTGGGGAGGTGACGAGCAAGCGGGCTAACCATGTTGGTTCTCAATGCTATGGCAAGAAGATCCAAATTTTAATTATTAAGGACACGAGTAGGAATCACAATAAATCTGTTCAAAACTTGATTCTCATACTTTTTAACTTATTACCTTAGAAAATTTGTTTATGACAAATATAACTGGTGTTTTGGTCAGCCAAAGGTGTGCCTTTTGAAATATACCAAATATTGGTTGGTCTTTACAAAAGGGTATTTATTTGGGGTAGAAGCTTACAGTTACCAGGCCACAAACAGAAATTTCTTCCCATACCAAAGTCCACGTGTTGGAGAGAGATGGCTGCCGACGCCTCCAGGGTTCAGGCTTCCGGATTCCTTTGTTCCTGGGGCTGCGTTTCTCTCCAGGCTTAGCTTCTGCTTTCACCACAAGTTCAGCTGTAGACCATGAGGCTTTCTATGCGTTGTGTCTCTCCACAAGGCAGCTGTAGACTATCCGGCGATTGGCTCACTCCAACACCAGAACTGCTTCTCCAATCTGCTTTTCTAAGTCTCTGTTTCTCTCATCCTGCCTCTTTCAATCTGCTGCCTGGCCTTTATACTTGAGACCACACCCACTGAGGGGCGGGGCTCAACATCTCACTGAGTGGCAGTTAACGCTCTACTCATAACTTAATCATGCCCAGATGAACAGATTAGTTTACAAGAATAATCCAATCTGTATTTTTGGAATTCATGATTAAATAAAACTCTGAAACCATTACAACTGGTAAGTATAATCTCTTCCCTTATGGCAATGATCTTCATACATTAACATTCACTCCCAAAATGGATATCAGTGATCATTTAAACAAAATAAACCTGTTAGATTCTTGGTGTGGGAGTTAGTCCTTGGTTCCTATTCTTTCTGCTGTTATTTTATCTTTTTATTCTTTTCATATATACCTCTAGCAGATCAAGCTTTTAACTTTTAACTGCTTTATTTCCCATGTAATCTTATTCTCCCTGAAATTCTCACACAGCTGTGTAAAAGAGTTCCTTATACACATAACTTAAAATGTTTAATTATCATTATGTCACCAATTAAATGATGTTGTCAATGAGATTTGGTACACTTATGAAAAGAAACTTACTGGATATGGAATGAGATGATAAAAAGTTTATAACTGTACAAGTATAGCCAACTCTTTCTTCTTATTGCCTTCATTTAAAGAAACAATAACTACATTCCAACTTATAGATAATTTTCTAAGGTCATCTTTTAATAGATGTTAAATTCAAAGTCATTTGATTAACATGAGTTCAGAAGACAGTTCAGATATATTTCACCTCAGAAATACTTTTTATATGACCTTGGAAATATTTTAGAATATACGGTCATTGAGAGTGAGTTAATTATTGTTATGTAATCCCCTTATTTCCAGTTGTCAGGTCTGGTAAACAAAAATTATTATGAATGCCATCATATTAAATAATTTTGAGATTATTAGACATTTGATGCATCCATTTTAAAGGTTACAAGTGACCTGTTCCCACATCTATACAAGAGCTGCGTAGTTCTGTGCTGCACAGTGAAGCATGATGGACCTCTGCACTTCCAAAGCTACTTTATCAAATATGTTGACAATTATGTGCAACAAAGTAGTACAAAACAACAATGACACAGAGTTCACAAATACTTATCACTCCGAACAAGACAGATTTTATGGCAACAGGCCCCTTAAAAGCCAATGAAAACCATTCGAAGTGCCAAAATATATATATTGCTCAATAATGAAATATTCCTTTGCAATCACTTTATGTGAAAGAAATCCCTAGGAAGGCAAAACTTAAAGGGCAATCTATGTCATGGAGGAGTGAAGCTGATTCAGCTGAGATATATGTGATATTTTAGAGGGTTTAATTGCAACTGAGGGTCATGAATCTGATGGACCACAATCTCTGAGTACCACCACATTGCATTGTCAAATTTCCTCAATAGACCAAAATATAATATAGAATCTCTTTTCTGTAGGCAACATTTCCTGCAGGCTATCCCAGCAATATCTTTGTTTCTGAAACTATTACTTTTTTGTTTTTCAATTATATATATTTTTAAGCTGAATTTAAATAGTTCACTCTTGATCAATTGCTGCTTTCCCAGGGGTAAACTGGCAGCCATTCTGTTGTACTAAAATGAATTTGAACCTAGCCTGGGATTCACAGGTGGTTAGGTAATCAGGACAAGTTAAATGGATTTTACCCTAGAGAAGAAAATAGAACTTATCACCCTTTTGAATCAGTTTTCACTATTTGAATCTGAATCATGGAAACAATAAGGGACAATGGGGAGAGTAGAAGAAATGACCTAGTTAGAATCCTTTTTCACTTTACACATAGCTGGCATATTAAAATGAGCATCCATAGTTTAGATTGTATTTACTATAGCACAAGTTTGACCATTCTTATTCTTCAATTAAAACCATATTTTCTGTCAAATTATTCTTTCTTTCTCCTCCTCCAACACTGTTAACCTAAATTGTTAACAATGACATTTCTAATGGTTAAGAGCATATATATAATAAATATATTAAATTATTATAATGTTAATTTATATAAATACACTTTCCCTGCTCTTCCCATGTCAAATACAAACATATTCAGACTTAGATAAGGAGAGGCTTTAATTGAAAGGATTATTTCAATAGGAAAAGGGGGATTAGGACAATAGGCAATGGAGGCCATTGTAGTGGGGAGAATTCTCCAGTCATGTAATCTGTCAGTGTCTCAAAGTTTGGAAAGAAAAAAAAGCTTTTCTTTTATAGGGAAAAACAAACAAGGCTTGGAAGAATCCATATCAGACAGTTGATCTGGAAATATCTTTTTTACCGGCAGCTTTTAGGAAAAGGACAAGAAAGAGTTATTCGAAATTTTAATGTTTTCTGTCTCAATCTGAGTGTGGGCCAAAGTTCAGGGATCTGAGGAAAGAAGAGTAGCCTTTCTAAAGTTTGGTCCAATCATATTGTTCTGACTTGCCCTTGGCAGTTCATTTGCTCATTTATGAAGCAATGAATGAGAATTTAGGAAGTCTGTATCTGGCCTTGCCGTAGGCAAAAAAAAGGGGGGGGTGTGGTGTCTTATCTAAGTAAGAGTAAAGGGTGGTTTTTTGCACTAAATGATTTCCTGGAATAGGAAAGGGTTGGGAAATTTCTTAAGTCTCTGTATTCCAGGAGCACAGGGCTCAGGGAAATTTTAACATGGTCACCCCTCAGTCTTTTATGCTTTCCAATCAGTCTCTTCTCTAATTCCTTATTATATTTTTAATAACCTTTATGTAGATTATGTGCATATCACATATGTTATATACATATAAATGTAGCCTATATTTTCTGAAAATATTTAAGAGCCCTAATAAATGGAAAAATCTGATGCTTTACTCCTTCCAGGTCTCCCTTCCTCTCCCTCCCCTTTGCATTTTAGATTTGATCATCGGTTTTCTCACTTTCCTTACTGAAATGCCTTCTTCACTCTTCTCTCTGCCTCAACCTTTTTCATGCCATGATTCCCACAGCCAAAGTTATGTTTCTAAAATGCAAAAACTTCCATATTATGGTGGTATGGCGCTATGGACCCCAGAAAATCATGTTTTGAAACTTTATCCATTCCGTGAATGTGAACTCATTGTAAGCTGGACTTTTTGATAAGGTTACTTCAGTTAAGGTGTGCTCCAATTCAATCAGGGTGGGTCTTAATCTTATTTCTGGAGTTCTTTATAAGCAGAATGAAATTCAGAGAAATTCAAGAGAAAACCACAAAGGAAGTAGCTGAAATCAACAGAACCTGAAGAGAAGGGAGAGGCTAGGAGAGGTTGCCATGTGCATTGCTATGTGACAGAGGAGCCCAGAACCAAGGATCACCAGCAGACAGCCACAGAATGGCAGTATTTAGGAGGAAAGCATAATCTTCATGATGCTTTTAGACTTTAGTTTAGCATCAAAAACATGAAATAATAATTCCCTTCATTTTAGGCAACCCATTGCCTGGCATTAGCTTCAGCATCCAAGGAAACTAAAACAGGCAACAATATAAAACTAATACAGCATTTATGTAGACTAAAAACTTAGATCCCTCACAGTTCTTGATAAAAATGATAAAACCCACTGAGGATTTCAAGAACTCAGAAATAAATGATAAATCACCCATATTCCTGGTTGTGAACAAAGCCACCTCATTTCCCAACTCCAGGGCACATAGTTCAGGCAATATATTTATCCTGGATGAAACAATGAATATGTAAACATTTTATCTTTCCTTGAATTAATTTCTGTGCTTAGTGCAATCTCAACAAGTTTTCTAGTTACATTTATTCTAAAGCATACTTACACAAATAAACAGTGAAGAAAAGGAACAATTTGGGGGGTGGGGATTTAATGAGTAAACACAATAACTCACTGTTTAGTTTAAACATATTCAGTACACATTCTGTCCATAGACCAATGGGAAGCAATTTATCACACACTTTTATAACAATTGAATTGTTAGAATTTCTATTGTGACCCACTAAAATGACTAAAAATGAAAAATTCTAAGTGATTGATGGCAAGAATTTAGAGAACATGGAACTTTCATGCACTGCTGGTGGGATGGTAAATTGGAAAACCTTTTGGTGGCATTTATATATCCTAAAACATGAATTACTTCTGACCCACTCATGGTATTTGCTTGAGCAGCCCAGAAAACCAAAACACATATAATCACATGGTCCAGCACAACCCAAGGGCTCCTAAATATGGATTTGGATATAGCCTCTTCCAGATGTGAGCCGCCTCAGGATTTCCAGTGTCTTCTCTATCATTAGCCCCCACTTGCATCCTCAGTGTCACTATACCTGAACATGTCAGACCTTTCTGTTCATTTTACAAATTAACAGTCACTAGCACTAACAGGCTGTCCTCTTTCATGGCAGATTTCTGTGCTTCATTTAAAAGATGACTTCATCTTCATCTCATTTGAAAAGCCTTTTCTGGAAAGTTCAATTAAATTTAGAGGCTTCTTCTGTTATAGCATGACACTTTGGGACATGTTGCCAGTAAACCAATTGTCATGCTGTATTGTAACATACCCAATAAATCTTATGCACCTTAACATAGAAGGCCATGTCTTTTTATTAATTTTCACAACCAAAAAGAATTGTTGCTATGTAAATGAATTTCAATTAATATATATTTTTGTGAAGAAAAGATATAAGCCTTTTTTTGGATACAGGCACAATTCTTCTTTTTAATAATAAAATAAAAAACCTATTATTTCCCCTGAAGTTTACCTGAAAAAGATCATTTACAGCTTCCCAAAATAAAACATTTTATAACTCAGAAATCAAGAGCAAATGATCTTAATTATGTCCAACCAAGTTTTTGTACCTTAGTTCCCTATTGCTCATTTATATAAAATTTGAGGCTACAGTGAATGATCATTCTTACAAAGAAAAAATATAGTAATTTAACTTCAGCTTTTAAAAAAAATCTATGCTAACTTCCATGTTTCATCTTTCACAGTCCTATTGCCTACCACTTTACACTTTTGGGAATCCACATGCTCAAGTGTATATTTAAAGGATGTTACTAAAACCTAGATGCTGCACATTTGTATGGCTTTAATGAAGAATGATTTTAGAAAAAAACTAGTGTCAAGTCTTTGAAATATCACAAAAGTCAGGTTTTTCAGAACAATATATATGGTAGTTTTCCTCCACAGTATTAAATTTTTTTTCTCCATCTGTGTTTTAAGCAAATAGCTCTTCTGATTTAACTTAGCTATATTTTCATATCATATATAAAAGATATTGTATTAGTGAGTTTTTTAAAAAGTCCTTATAAACTTTATTATGAAAGAAGTTTTAGACTACAGAAAAATTATATCAAAAGTATAAGGGAGGGAGTAGATGTGGTTCAAGCAGTTGAGTGCCTGCTTCCCACATGGGAGATCCCGGTTCCGTCCATGGTTCCTCCTAAAAACAAAAAAACAAAGAAACAACAAACAAACATAAAAACTACATACAAGGCCCCAGGTTCAATCCCCAGCCCGGGAACCTAATATATATATATAGTCCCATATTATCCCCGCCCATCCACATACACATTTTCCCCTATTATTCATATCTTACATTAGTGAGCATACAAGTGAATTATGTAAATTTCCACTTGTCATGTCAAAATTGCACATTGGCTTAGGGACTTTTTAGGCTGTATTAATTGTGTGGTTCATCTTAATATTGAAGATATGACATTCATGAACTTACTGAAAATGTGACAATTGCAAAAACTTATTAAAATTATGTTGTTTTCTAAATTGTACCTTTACAGTTATGTGAAGCTAGAATGATATAATAAATAAATTTCAAGTTACTGTTCACAGGAAAAAATTGAGCCACCAAAACTCAAAAAAGTTCCCTCTTTATAACATAGCTTTAGATAAAGAATAGAAATTGATATTGCATTAGAAAATAATTTATCTCCACTGTACCACATATGACTAATATTGAAAATGGAAAGATATTTTTTTTTACTTCTATGATAATGTGTTTAATTTCCTTATAGGTTCCTTTTAATGAATAAGACATATGAATATATCTTAAAAGTAGTGTTACAGCATAATTTCTTTCTCTACACATTTTGGAACTAGTCTAAAAATATGGGCATGGAAAAGAATAGGTTATTTGGGAAAATATATTGTGTTTTCAGAGCAATAAACATTCTGATAATATATAAAGAAATAAATAATTGTGATGATGATAAAGGAAAGCTATGTCATATTTCTGAAGGTAGTCAAAATTCCATGATGTGTTTTGTTGTGCTTGCAGTGTCATTTCTTCTATTTTGTATTTACTTTCAATATACATATTGGCAAGTATTTTCCCATACGAAGAAGTTGAGTGAGAAGTGTATGAAATCAGTAGCTGTAAATTGCTTTTTTTAAAATAGCAGGCTATGTGACATACACAAAAGAGAAGAATAAATCAAGGAAGTAAACCATTCATCTCTATTGTTACGTGTTTTTTGTGCTTCATATTCTGAGTAGTGTATTGGGCAGCAGTCATAAAAGTTGAATAATGCAAAGAATTATGCACATAAGTTGTTATAGTAACATAAAATAAATATGCTACCCTATTGCGAGGTCAGAGAAAAGTTCACAGAGACACTTTTGTTGGAACTCAGTTATGAAGTATGAGAAGGAGACAGCTATATCTGGAGAATGGAAAATCACTCAGAGCAGAGAGAACAGAAATTACAAATTCTTGGTAATATGACAAATCTTGATAGAGTTTGGAAAATCAATAATAACCTATCACTGGAGTGCATTATTGAGGAACACAGCAAAATGTAGCTCAGGACCAGAATGTAAAGAACATTAATTGCTTAGTTAAGGATTCCAAAATGCATTCTTAAATTTATTAGTGTGTTTTAAGCAAATTAATCACATGGTCATATTAACATTTTAATAGAAAACCATGGCACTATTTAGAAGGAATAATTAGAATTAGGGAGATACTTTAAGAAGCTTTTATAATAGTATATGTGAGAAATAATATGCATATGAAGTAGTTGGTATTGATAGGACTAGAAAGGGAGGAATGACATAAAAGATATAATAGTCATAAAATTTATGAAACTTGACTGATTTATTAGGGGATTTGTAAGGAGAAAGAGAATCATATTTGGGATGGTTTCTAATTTTCTTGAGTTTGTGCCTGGGCAAATGGACATGTTATTCACAAGGGCACAAAACTAGGAAAGAGAAGCAGGACTTGGGGAATAAATGATGACTTTACACTAAAGCTCTTTTGGGACATCAAGGTAAAAATTACTCTTAATCA
Organism: Chaetophractus vellerosus; assembly: GCA_004027955.1. Lineage (NCBI taxonomy): Eukaryota > Metazoa > Chordata > Mammalia > Cingulata > Chlamyphoridae > Chaetophractus > Chaetophractus vellerosus. Next base: position 17,503 of record PVKH010003351.1, read on the forward strand.
CATATAAATCTACCATATTCCTGAGTAGAGATATGGTGATTTACAATGTCACTTTGAATTTATAATGTACAAATACATATTTTTAAATAAATATTTCTTTACACAAAATTTCAAACATTTTTTAATATTGTGTAAATTCTATATGCTTTACCCATGAGAGACAGAAGAAATTTTTAAAAGGTAAAATCATAGGCTAAAGGATGTTAATAAAAATTAAAGAATTTTAACCCAGTCATTATAATTAGCAGCATTAAGTATCCATATTTCCAATTAAATTTGTGGAAATGAGAGGTAATTATTACTTCTCCTTTGGCCTAGAAAACCACAATGGTTTTCAATAAAAAGTTCCATGGAGTATAATTTACCCAGTATGTTGGGCAATTGGTACCAGAACCAAGCACTGAAAATATTTCCATTTTAAAAACACAATTACTTCTCTAATGCCTCTATATGCATAGAACTTGCAGAATTGCAAGCAATCCCTAATGCCATTACATTATGAGAGAAGAAAAATGATGCATAAAATTATTACTTTAGTCAGGATAAGTCTATAAATAACCAAATACATAAGTAAAGTGTCTTAGACAATGAGTTTATATTCTGTCCACCTGATAAGAGTTCTGAACACTGGGCTATCCAAGCTTTGACACCTAGAATCTTGTTTTTGGTCCTCAGGTTTATCTCTCCAATTTTAAGATGCCTTCCACAGCTTTAAGCTGTATGGCCCCATCACCTATCTCTTTATATTATAGATGAAATATTTTTATGAAGCTCACAGAGAATCTCTTTATGAGTTATTTTCCAGGCCAGCTTCACACACATAATTCTCATCAAAAAGAGCAGCATTTGCTCTGAAGTTGGGGAGTGGGGGACTATCATTCCCTCACAGTCCCAAACATGAACAAATCTTGAGTCTTGCTATTAAGGAAACAAGTTTAAATGGCTGCAGGGCTGGCAACCAAAAACATCTACCACAACTTGCTATACTCAATTATTTTTGGATGTGGATATTGATAACTGTAAAATGCTGCTTGAAAAATGTTTCCTCTAATATGCTGAGAATCTCAGAGGTAACATCTTGGTTTGAATGGTTTTAGTTTCTCCATACTTAGCACAGGACCTGACTCATGAGTGTCAAGGACATTTTAATAGAATTAATAAATGCACATATTGCTTAGCTTCCCTCTCAGTGAGATATGATTAGTTTGCATGTTTTTGTCTTCTAATTACCATCCACTACAAAAAAACAAAAACAAAACACACAATATCTGCTCTTTGAAAGAAAAAAAGAAAATCTTGCAGAATTTCTGAAAGCTCTATCACAAACATACTACTCTCAAGTGTCAATCTCCTAAAAACTTAAACTTCAAATCAACCATTTAAAAAATTATTCAAGAGGAGGGGCAAGATGGTAGCAAAATAAGGCATTCCAAGACAGCTCACCCTACAGTACAGTTAGTTATCACCCAGAGCTACCTTAATTACCAGTTTGGGGGGCCCAGGAGACCAAAAGAGTACCCTGCAACATCCTTGGAAGAACAGAAGGAGGAGACTGCAAATCAGCAGTGAATATTCATGAGTAGATCACTCCACACTGTGGAGGCTAGTGCCCATCCCCTGACAGCAGCACAAGCTGCCATGGGAGGTATTCCCTTGCTGAAATTGGAAGCTCCCATTTCTGAAAAACAGGGACTAAAGAGGTAGTCGAGAACTGATTTCAGCTACTGATTAGTAAATTCAACTGGCTAAAGTCCAGTCCTAAGAACAGCAAAAGTCTGAACCTGTGCAAGTTGGAAAGAGGCTGGCAGCCTCCATTTTAACTCCATCCCTTGCATGAGGGAAAGCAGAGCTGATTGAAAATCAAAGTGAAGTAGGGAGTGGCATCTTTCTACCCAGGTCAGAATGCTGCCCTAGTGAGGTTCCAGCCCCACCTTCAGCAGGGAGGAATCTGGGGGACCTGTACCAGCCTTTCCAGACAACATTAGTCACTTTTAGGCCTGTGTGAATGAGATTGTTGGGCGCCATGTGGCTACAATCCTGCCCCCACTAGGATAGCAATATGTGGCAGTGTTTCCTCAAGATCTCTAGGCAACTGGAGGCCCACATGGACTAGATGAACGGACACCTGTGGTTCCATTTCCACTCCCTGATAGAGTAGGATTGGGGGGTAGTGTTTCCCTAGGCTCTTGAGGCAACTGCAGGCACTTTCAGTCAACATGAACTAGACTAATAAACATATCTGTGGATTCATCTTTGCCCTCCAACAGGGAGAGGAGAGATAGTGCTCCCTCTGACTCTCTGGGGCATCTGCAGTCACTTTTGGTCTGCACAGACTAGATTGTTGGGCACTCCTGTGACTCTGTGTCCGTTTCTGAGAAGACATGAAGGACAGTGTACCCTCAGCCTCTCCAGGCAATTACAGTCACCTTGGCGGCAGATGGACTAGACCATTGGACACATCTGTGGCTTCAACACTACTCCTGACAGTTAGAGGAGAGAAAGTTAGCCTCAGCCTCTCCGGGATACTACAATCACTTTCAGGGCACACATACTTGATTAGGGGGAACACCAGTGGCCCCATCCCTGCCTCTAGCAGGAGAGAAGGGGGCCAGTGCTTTGCCAGTCTATTTGGGTAACTGGGGTCAGTTTTGACCAGCATGGCATAGTTTGTGGGCCAAAACTGTGGCTCCTTCCCCACCCCAGGCAGGAAGGGGCATGGAGAAGGGGCATGGCCCAACATCAGTCTCTCCAGCAACTACAGACAGTCTTGGCCTGCACACCTTGGAATACGGGACATGGCTATGTCTCCATCCCTACCCCTGGAAGGGGAGGAATGTGGCAGAAGTTCCTGGAAACATGGGCAGCTTCAACCTCTAGGGCTTACAGTACCAATCATATCCTCAGCTCCTACTCTACAACTAGTAAGGGAGAAAGGGCAAGAAAAAGATGAAAAATGCTGAAAAAGCTCAGATTCACTAAATCCAAGTCATTATAAAGTTCCAAATTAAGTTAGACTAAGTATAAAACAGGGGTTGTAGCACAAAGCCAATCAAATAGAAAGCCCAAGATTAAGAGAGCAACTGAACCCAGAATAAATAAAGCTAGGAAATCAGATGCCAAGAAACCAAACAAAAAATTACAATCCATACCAAGAAGCAGATAGATATGGCCCAGTTAAAGGAACAGTGTGAGCCTCCATATGACAAAAAGGAGTAGAAACAATTAATCCTAGATGTTCAAACAAATCTCCTTAATAAACTCAATAAGATGACAAAAGAATTAAGGGTATTAAGACACTGGATGAGCACAATGAAAAACTTGAATGCATACATAATATAATAGCTGACCTTATGGGAATGAACAGCATAATAAATGAAAGTAAATATATACTGGAGGTGTATAATAGCAGATTTAAAGAGGCATAATACAGGATCATTGAGCTTGAAGACAGGGCCTCTGAAAGTGAATAACCAAAAGAAAAGATAAAGAAAAGAATGGAAAAATTGAACAGGTTCTCAGGGAACTAAATGACAGCAAGATACATGCAATCATATGTTTCATGGTTGTCCTAGAAGGAGAAGAGGAGGGAAAAGGTGAAGAAGGGATATTTGAGGAAATAATAGTAGAAAATTTTCCAAGCCTATTGAAGGACATAGATATCTGTGTCTAAGAACCACAACATACTCCCATCTGAATAAATCTGAATAGACAAACTCTAAGACAAATAATAATCAGAATGTCAAAATCCAAAAATATAGAAAGAATCTGAGACCAGAAAGAGAAAACAATTCATCACATACAAAGGGTGCCCAATAAGATTAAGTGCTGATTTCTCATTCAGAAACCATGGAGGAAAGAAGGTATTGGTATGATATATTTAAGATACTGAAAGGAAAAAAAAAAAACTGCCAGCCAATATCTTATATCCAGGTAGATAATCTGATAAAATGAGGGTGGTTTAGTATATTCACAGATAAACAGAAATTGATAGAGTTTGCAAACAAGAGACTGGCTTTGCAGGAAAAACTAAAGGGAGTGTTACAGCCTGAAAAGAAAAGACAGAAGAGAGATGCTTGGAAAAGAGTCTACACATGAAGATTGTATGAGTAAAAGCAACTGAAAGTGCAAAAAGATTGGTGGAAATAATATGTGACAGAGAAAACCCAAAGGTCAAAATGGGTGAAGTACGAACTGTCTTTACAGTAATACAGTGAAAGTTAGTGGATTAAACTCCCCAAACAAAAGACAAAAACTGGCAGAATGGAAAAGAAAATATGAGCCATCTATATGCTGTCTACAAGAGACTCACCTTGGACTAAAGGATACACACAAATTGACAGTGAAAGGCTGTAAAAAGACATTCCATGCATGCAGTAACCTAAAAAAGCTGGAGTAGCTATCCTATCAGGTGAAGTGAACTTTAAAAGAAATACTGCTATTAGAGACAAGGAAGGACATTATCTATTAATAAAAGGAGTAGTGCAAGAAGAAATAACAGTCATAAATGTATGTGAAGCTAACCAGGATGCCCCAAATTACATGATGCAAATACTGGCAAACTGAAGGAAGAAACAGAAGTTTCTACAATAACAGTTGCGACTTCCATACACAACTCTCCTCATTGGATCAAACATCAAGACAGAAGATCAATAAAGAAACAGAGAGCTTGAGTAATATGATAAATGGACTAAACCTAAAAGACATATACAGAATATTGTACCCTAAAAGAGCAGAATATACATACTTCTCAAGCGTTGATGGACCCTTCTCCAGGATAGACCATATGCTGGGTCACAAAAGAGACCTCAAAACTATATGCAGCATTTTCTCTGATCATAATGGAATAAAAGTAAAAATTGAAAACAAGCAGAGAAATTAAAAATTCACAAATATATGGAAATTAAACAAAACACTCAAATAATCTGTAGATCAGTGAAGAAATTGCAATAGAAATAAATAAATATCTTGAGACAAATGAAAACAAGAACACAATATGTCAGAACCTATGTGATGCAGCAAAAGCAGTGTGCAGAGAGAAATTTATAGCCCTCAATGCTTATATTAAAAAATGAAGAAAGAGTTAAAACCAATGACTTAACTGCACAGCTGGGAGAACTAGAAAAAGAACACAAACTTTTCCCAAAGCACACAAAAGGAATGAAATAATAAAGATAAGAGCAGAAATAAAGGAAATTGAGAACCAAAAAAATGGAGAGAAATAACAAAATAAAAAACTGGTTCTTCAGGGAACAGATATGGCTCAAGTAGTTGAGCACCTGCTTCCCACTTAGTCCTGGGTTTGGTTCCTAGTGTCTCCTAAAAACAAAAACAAAAGCAAAAACAAACAAACAAACAAAAAACAACCAACAAGCAAACAAATGAAAAAAAAACTAAGAGAAGCTGATGTGGCTCAGTGGCTGAGCACCAGCTTCCCACATGTGAGGTCCCGTGCTCAATCCCTGGCCCCAGTATCTCAAAAAAAAAAAAAAAAAAAAAAAAAAAAAAAAAAAAAAAAAAAAAAAAAACCCACCAAAAAAAAACCTAAAAAACCAGCAACAACCAAAAAAAAAAAAACTGGTTCTTCAAGAAAACTAACAACATTGACAAACCCAAAGCTAGACTGACAAAGAAAAAAGAGGATTCAAATCAATACAATCAGATATGAAAATGGGGCCAATACTACTGACCCCACAGAAATAAATGGCATCCTAAGAAGATACTATGAACAACTGTATGCCAACAATCTAGAGAATGTAGATGAAATAGAAAATCTCCTAGGAACACACAAATAAACTACACTGACCCTAGACGAATTAGAAGATGTTAACACCCAATTATGAGGAAAGAGATTGAAACACTTATCAAAGAACCCCCCAAAAAATGAAAAGCCCAGGACCAGATAACTCCCCAGGTGAATTCTACCAAGCCTTCAAAGAAAATTTAATCCCAATCTTACACAAACTCTTCAAAAAAATTGATCAGGAAGGAATGCTACCAAATTCATTCTATGAAATCAATATAACTTTAATACCAAAGTCAAATTAAGATATTATGAAAAAAGAACATTACGGACCCATTTTCCTAATGAATAGATGCAAAAATCCTCAAAAAATACTTGATAATTGAATCCAGCAGCACATTAGAAGAATTATTCATCATGATTTTTTGGATAAAATTTACTTGATCAACTATTTAAGAATCAACCTCATCAAGAGCATAAAGCACTTGTATTCAGAAAACTAAAATGCACTGCTAAAAGAAATTAAAGAAGAACTAAATAAATGGAAGAACATACCATGTTCATGGATTGGAAGAAAAAATATTGCTAAAATGTCAATTCTACCAAAATTGATATACAGATTCAATGCAATCCTGATAATAAAAAATTAGAACAGCCTCTTTTAAAGAAATGGAAATCCCAATTATCAAATTTTATTAGGAAATGTAAAAAGGCCCCAAATAGCCAGAAGCATCTTAAAAAGGAAGAATGAAGGAGGAGGACTCTCACTTCTGGACTACAAATCATATTACCTTGCTACAGTGGTAACAACAGCATGGTTACTATATCAACACTAAGGATCAATAATAGGAGAGTATGGGATTTTTTTCTTTTGGACTAAGGAAAACATTAAAATTTTACTGAGACGATGATTGCACAATTCTGTGATGAAAGTGGGAGTCCCCAAATTTACACTTTGGATAGAATTGTACAAAGCATTGGACTGTATAACACAGTAAACCATGTGGTGGAAGATGAACTATAGTTAACAGTACAAATATGAGCATGTTCTCTCATGAGCTATAACTGAACAACAAATATGCAATACTCACACATGGTGTTAATAATATGGGGTATATGGGAAAAATATACCAAATGTAAGCTATGGAATATAGTTAGTGGCAATGGTCTGATGATCTTTCATAATCTGTCACAAATGATCCACAACAAAAGTAAAGTGTTGGTGGAAGGGTGATGTACGTGAATTTTGAACATTATGCATGATTGTTTTGTAAGCTCACAACTTCTCTAATAAAAATATATATTAAAAAATTATTCAAGACTTCTTCCTCTTCTTAAAATAGGGTAACAGGGGCCAAATTTATGCTGTCACCTGAAAACTAAAAAATGGAAAAAATGTAGAAATTAGTAGTTTATAAGATATAGGCTTTCAGGCAACAAAGGACAATGATCTCCAGGAGATGGGCAACAAATAAATTAAGCTGTATTACTGGTCTAGCATTCTGAGAAATAGCTCTGATAACTTAACCTTATCCCTTTTTTTAGCACCAATTTTCACTTCTGTATATATGCAGCTAGAATTCCATGGCTCATCATTTGTATAATCCTTTGCAGATGTCCTCAGCTTCCTTTCCCCTTTTTCTTCCCCTATCTATAGCTAAAAATATACAACATGGAAACACTCCCATTTTTCCACTTTAAGCCTAAAATTATCCCAGCTTAGTTTTCCTAAAGAATACTGTGGGAGGAACTGGGGCAGTCTAAAAGCCCCCAGCGCTTAATGGGGTAGAACAGCAGCCCGAGCAACAGCCGGAAGCCTCTCAAGTTACGCTGATGACTGACAGCCACAGTGGCATGGCTCCACCTCTCCCCTCCCCC
>PVKH010003352.1:0-25108 GCA_004027955.1 Chaetophractus vellerosus
CTTTTTAATTCCATCATTCCTTTTGGTGTTCTGGCAAAACAGCCAGCCTGCAGGTGTTGTGACTGTGACTCCTGGAAGTCTGCCTGATCCCCATCTTTGCATGATGACATTGTAGCCAGGAAACAGATTAGATTATGCTGATGCCTAGCTGTGGAAACATTGATGAATCCAAAAATCTTGTAACAATAAAAAAATGTCTATCAACAGCATACTGCCAGTATTATAATTGAGAGTCAGTTAGAAGCAAGTTTGATTCCATCACATTAGAAGGTATTGCCATGTATAAAAAATATTCAAGTGAAGGAGTTGGAAAAAAAGGATTAAAAGAGATGCAAATTGTCCACAATATAAGGAAGATGAAAAAAAGTAGTCAAAACAGATGTAAAGATTGTTATTGTTCCTTTAACTAGTATATCTTTAGCTGAGTACTTAAAGAGGATACAGCCCTCTAAAGACCTGCTTCTGTGTTTGTTTACCAATTGTTGAAGGAAAGATTGTAAGAAAATGAAAAGAAAAATGAATCTCCAATTGAGTTCCATGGCAACATATGGCAATATTCTATGCATGAAAGGAAGTCACTCTATTCCAATTTCTTGACAGGTTTACTCTGTGGTTCATGGATCATCTGTCAGAGAGTATGGAGACAGAAACACAAGATGTGCACTGAATCACTCAAAGAATGAGTATATTAGTCAGTAAAAGCTAATTACATGCTTGCATTTCCTACTGGGCTTCTCATTAATCTGGAGGGAAACTAGTCCTTAGAGAAAGCTCTTTGGATATTGTCTGTGGCCCATAGAGAAATAACAGGATAACTAGATGAGACAGATCAGCTGAAATTGAATATGAATTGATCACATTTTGAGTTGCCTGCTTTGGGTGAAAATAGTCAAGGCATTATACCAATAAAAGTGGGAAAGTTTGAAATTCCAAAAAATTTATCATGTATTTTATCTAGTAACATGTTGTAGTTTTTCAGATCATGTTCTAGGCAGAATTCTAAGACCTCCATCCCCTGGTACAGGCCAGCTGTCTCATATCATCCCCTTAAGTATGGACAGGAGTTGGGAATAAGATGTGATATCATTTCAATGAATAAGTTTCCAATCAGTTGACTTTGAGTAAATCAAAATGGAGACTATCCTGGGTGTGGTTGGCACAATCAGGTGAGCTCTTTAAAGGAATATGAAGTGCCAGCTCCTGCTGTCCTTGAAGACAGAACCTCCATGAGTTCTACATCTGCCAGGAAATGAGTTCTGCCAACAACCATATGAAATTGGAAAAAGATCCCCAGCCTCAGATGAGACCCCATCTCTGGCCAACACCTTGATTGCAAGTTAGTGAAACATTGAACAGTAGACAGAGTTAATCCATGCTTGAACTACTGACCTACAGAAATTGTGGGATACCTTACATGTTGTTTTAAGCTGCTAAATTTGTGATAATTTCTTATATATTTAAGCTATAGAAAATGAATAGAGATTTGATGTTCAAAATTACAATCTTTAAATAGTATTTTTTTTACTTTTTTCTTTCCTTTTTTTGTTGCAAGACATCATAGACTATCTTTATTAAACAGCAACTTTGATAACAATGCCTCACTACTCTGAGATAATATATTCCCCCGTGTTTTACTTCACTCCTTTCCCACACATTTCTTTCCTTTGCAGTCCAGAGCTTGATGCAAAAAAAAGGGGAATACCCTAGATGTACTGACATACAATATTTGAGGGCAAAGTCTAGAAGTGCAGGTGCACAGGATGCTTGTAGAATGTGTCAATAGAGTAGCCCATGAGAAAGTAGAACTTGTGGGCAGGCAGGTCCCTCTGCACCAGGGCACTGATCTCCACCTGGTTAGCCAGGCTTATTAAGATCAACTGATCAGCCAGGCAGCCTGGGAAGGTAACCAGTATGAACATGAGAAGGAAGGCGTCTTCCACTATTGCATTGCAGCACGCCCCCCTCCCCATTCAGGCTCTCTCTCTGCAGAGAAAAAAATCCAGTCTTTGTGGTACGCAATGTAGTGCGGCATGTGTGGCTCCTGGTAGGTCACTGGTTTGCCCCTTTTGTCCACATGGGCTCAGACCACTTGGTTCCTGGCTCTGGTGGTAGAGGTGCAGGGGCTCCAGGCACACAGCAACTCTCAGCTCCCAGCCAGGACCAGCGCCCTGGGGCCCTTCCACACAGCCATCCTGAGCCAAGCAGAGAACATAAGCAAGAGTATTTCTTGTTTCTGTGTAGTATGTCCTGCCTTGGTCAACAGAATTTTTCAGTCATGTTTCTGAAGACTTAACTGAACTGAAACTCATTTCTAATTCTCACTCAATCTATCTGTTGAAACCCAAATATCACTAAAAAATTCAGACATTTCAGACAAATTATGAAACCTCAAATATTTACTTATTCTGATTCAACTCTCATTTTCTCCATTTTTAGATAAGATTCTTCTTACAGCCAAAAGGAAAACTAGAAAATGTTCCCAATTGATCTTTTTTTTTTAGTTTGAGAAGTTGTGAGTTAACAAAACAATCATGCATGTCATACAGGATTCCCATATATCACCCCACCACCAATATCTTACAACGTTGTGTGACACATTTGTTACAAATGATGAAAGAACATCAAAATATTACTGCTATCTAGAGTCCATGGCTTATATTTGATATATTTTCCCCACAAACCATCATATTATTAACACCATGTATTAGTATTATATATTTGGAATAGTTCATGAAAGAACATTCTCATATTTGTACTACCTACAGTCCATCATTCACCTCAGGATTCACTGTGTTATGCTGTTCCTTACTTTGTTTAATCCATCCAAAGTGTACACTCAGGAGCTCTCACTTTTACCAGAATTGTGCTGTCATCAGCTCAGTCCATTTCAGAACCTTTACAATAATCCAAAGGAAAAATCCCATGCACCCTTATACCACCCCCATTATTGACCCTTAGGATTGATATAGTACCTTCTTTGCTATCGCTGAAAAAACATTACAATGTTATTGTTACCGATAGTCTATAGGTTATCTTAGTTGTATTTTTCTCATGTGTCTCCATATTCTTAACACTTTGTAATCGAGGGACATTCTCGTCTTTGTACTATTACACAATCATTATCACCATGGAAATCACTGTTATACAGTCCCTAGATTATCCTCTAGCTTTCTTTCAACTGATATTAAACTCCCTAGACGATCCCTTTCAGCCACAATCACATTTATAAATCAGCAGTATTGATTATATTCACTATAACATGTTGCCATGAACTCTAACCATTTCCAGACATTTACAATCCCCCTTATTAAACATTTTACATACATTTAGCATCAGTTTCCCCCTTCTCAATCCACATTCTATCTCCTAATAAACTATACTCTAGAATTTAACTCCCTGAGTTTACTCATCATATTTAGTTCATATTATTGAGACCATACAATACTTGTCTTTTGTGTCTGGCTTAGTTCCCTCAACATAATGTCCTCAAGGTTCTTTTTTGTCATATACATCCCAAGTTCATTTCTTCTTAATAGTATTCCATCATATGTATATACCACATTTGGTTTATGCATTCATTGGTTGATGGATATTTGGATGGTTTCCATCTTTTAGCAACTGTTAACAATGCCACTATGAATATCAGTATGCAAATATCTGTTTGTATCCTTGCTTTCAGGTCTTCTAAATATATTCCTAGTAGCAGGATTGCTGGATCATATGGCAGTTCTATATTTAGCTTCCTGAGGAACTTCCACAGAGGCTGCACCATTTTACACTCCCACCAACAGTAAAGGAGTGCTGCTATTTCTCCACATCCTCTCCTGCACTTGCAGTTTTCTGTTATTTTAATAATGGCCATTCTGTAAGGCATAAAATTATATCTCATTGTTGTGTTGGTCTGCATTTTCCAAATAGCTAGCAATGTTGAGCATCTTTCCATGTGCATTTTGGCCATTTGTATTTCTTCTTTGGGAATATGTCTGTTCAAGTCTTTTACTAATTTTTAAATAAGTTGATTGTCTTTTTAGCCTTGAGTTGTATAATCTCTTTATAAAACATGGAAATCACACCCTTATCAGATATGTGGTTTCCAAAAATTTTCTCCAAATGAGTTGGCTGCTTTTTCACCTTCTTAATAAAGTCATTTGAAGTGCCAAAGTATTTGATTTTGAAAAGGCTCCATTTATCTATTTTTTTCTTTCATTTGCTCATGTTTTGGGTGTAAGGTTTAAGAAACCACCACCTATGACAAGATTTTGTAGATGTTTCCCTATGTTTTATTCTAGGAGTTTTATGGTTCAAGCATTTATATTTAGGTCCTTGATCCATTTTGAGTTCATTTTTTGTATACTGTGTGAGATAGTGATCCTCTTTCTTTCTTTTAGAAATTGGATAAACAGTTATCTCAGCACTATTTGTTGAATAGACTCTTCTGACCTAGCTGGGTGGGTTTGACAGCCTTATCAAAAATCACTTGGCCATAATATAAGGATATATTCTAAATTCTCAATTCAGGTTCATTGGTCCATATGTCTTCTCTATGTCAGTACCATGCTGTTTTTAACTCTCTAGCTAGGTTATATGCTTTAAAGCCAGAAAGTGAGTATCCTCCAACTTCGTTCTTTTTAAAGACATTTTTGGCTATTTGGGACCTCTTACCATTTCTATTTCTGTAAAAAAGTCTGTTAGAATTTTGATTGGGATTGCATTGAATCTGTAAATCAGTTTAGGTAGAATAGACATCTTAAAAATATTTAGTCTTCCAATACTTGAACACAGAATGTCCTTCCATTTATTTCAGTTTTCTTTGGTTCCTTTTACCAATGTTTTATAGTTTTCTGAATACAGGTACTTTATGTCTTTGGTTAAGTTTATTTCTAAATATTTCATTATATTAGTCGCAATTGTAAAAGGAATTTTTTTTCTGACCTACTCACATTGCTCATTAACAGTGTATAGAAATGCTACTGATATTTGCATATTAATTATGTATCCCACCACTTTGCTGAACTTCTAATATTAGTTCCAATAGTTTTGTTGAATATTTTGGGGGAATTTTCGAGGTATAGGATCATATAATTAATGAATAATAAAATATTTATTTCTTCCTTTCGAATTTGGGTGCCTTTTATTTCTTTTTCTCACTTGATTGCTCTAACCAGAACTTCTAGCACAATGTTGAATAACAGTAATGACAATGCGCATCCTTGTCTTGTTCCCTATCTCAGTGGGAAAGCTTTCATTCTTTCATTGTTGAGTACAATGTTAACTGTGGGTTTTTTATATATGAACTTTACCATGTTGAGAAAGTTTCCTAATATTCCTATCTTTCAGACTGTTTCTATAAATAAAAGATGCTATATTTTCTCAAATGCCTTGTCTACATCAGTAGAGATGATCATGAGATTTCTCATTTTCAATTTATTAATGTGGTGCCTTACACTAGTTGATTTTCTTGTGTTGTACCACCCTTGCATACCTGGGAAAAAAACCATTTGATTGTAGTGTATGATTTTTACAATGTTCTTTTGGATTTATTTAGAAGGCATTTTTTAAAGATATTTTCATCTAAATTCATCAGAGAAATTGTTCTGTAATTTTCTTTTATCATTAGTATCATTGTCTGGCTTTGGTATTAGAGTGATGTTGGCTTCATAGAGTTTATAGTGCTCCCTCCAGTTCAATTTTTTGGAAGATTTTGAGCAAAGTTTGTAGTAGCTCTTCTTTGACTAAATGGTAGAATTCACTTGTGGAGCCATCTGGTCTTGGGCTTTACATTTTTGGGGCGGTTTTTTATGACAATTTCAATCTCATAACTTCTGATTGGATCGATAAGGTCTTCTATTTCTTCTAGGGTCAGTGTAGGTTGCTAGTGTGTATCTAGGAATTTGCCCATTTCGTCTACGTTGTATAGTTTGTTGGCGTATGGTTATTCATAGTATCCTCATATGATATTTTTAATTTCTGTGGGGTCAGTGGTAATTTCTGTTTTCATTTATTTGCATCTTCATTCTTTCTTTTCTTTGTCAGTCTAGCTAAGTATTTGCCAATTTTTCTGGTCTTCTGGAAGAACCAACATTTGGTTTTGTTTATTTTCTCTACATTTTTTTGTTGTGTTGTTGTTCTCAATTTCCTTTATTTCTGCTCTAATCTATGTTATTTCTTTCCTTATGCTTGCTTTAAGATTAGTTTGCTGTTGTTTTTTTAGTTCTTCTAGGTATGCAGTTAGATCATTGATTTTAGCCCTTCTTCTTCTTAGTGTAAGCATTGAGAGCTATAAATTTCCTTCTCATCACAGCCTTCCCTGCATCCCATAGGTTTTGATACTTGTGATCTCATTTTCATTCTTCTCAAGATATTTGCTGATTTCTCTTGCAATTTTTTATTTGATCTGCTGATTATCTAAGAGTGTGCTGTTTAATCTCTATATATTTGTAAATTTTCCTTTTTCTGCCTGTTATTGATTTCCAATTTCATTACATTTTGATCAGAGAAAGTACTTTGTATAATTTCAACCTTTTTACATTTATTGAGGCCTGTCTTGTGACCTAAAATATGTTCTATCCTGGAAAAGGATCCAAGATTCCTTGAATATAATGTATATCCTGCTACTTTGGAGTGTAATGCTCTATAAATGTCTGTTAGGGCTAGTTCATCTATCATATTATTCAAGTTCTCTGTTTCCTTATTTAGCCTCTGTTCAAATGTTCTATCCAATGCTGAAAGTGATGTATTGAAGTCTCCAACTATTGTTGTAGAGATGTCTATTCTACATTCAGCTTTTCCAGTGTATGCCTCATGTATCTTGGGGCACCCAGGATAGGTGAAAAAATATTTATGATTGTTATTCCTTCTTCATAAATTACCCCTTTTATTAATATATAATGACCTTCTTCATCCTTTATAACAGTTTTGCATTTAAAATCAATGTTGCCTGATATTAATAGCACCACCTCAGAACTTTTTTGGTTACTATTTGCATGGAATATCTTTTTCCAACCTTTCACTTTCAGTCTGATTATGTCCTTGTGTCCAAAGTGAGTCTCTTGTAGACAACATACAAATGGTTCAAATTTTTTTATCCATTTTGTCAGTCTATGTCTTTTGATTGGGGAATTAAATACATTAACATTCAATGTTATTACTGTAAAGGCATTATTTACTTCATCCATGTTGTCCTTTGGCTTTTCACTGTCATATCTCACTATTGTTGGTCTTTTTACCATTTTAGTTACCCTTCCTAATAATCTTCATTTCTACCCTTGTACACATCTTTTGCCTTGTTTTTTCCTTTCAAGCTGCAGCATTCCCTTTAGTATCTCTTGTAATTCTGGTCTTTTGGTAACACACTCTCTCAGGTTTTGTTTGTCTTTGAGAGTTTAAACTCACCATTCTATTTGAAGGACAGTTTTGCTAGATAAAGAATTCTTGGCTGGCAGTTTTTCCTCTTTCAGAACCTTAAATATATCATACCACTGCCTTCTTGCCTCCATGGTTTTGTATGAGAAATTGGAACTTAGTCTTATTGAGCTTCCTTTGTATGCATTGCATTGCTTTTCTCTTGCTGCTTTCAGAATCTCTCTTTATCTCTGACACTTGGAATTTTGAATAGTAGGTGTCTTGGAGTAGTTCTATTTGAATTTATTCTGTTTGGTGTGTGTTGTTGATCTTGGATATTGGTATTTATGTCTTTCATAAGGGTTGGAAAATTTTAGTTCATTATTTCCTCAAATATTTGTCTTACCCCTTTCCATCTTCTCATTTTTGGACACCTGTATAACACATATGTTTGTGCATTTTGTGTTGTTATTTAATCCCCTTCAACCCTGTTCCATTTTCTCCATTCTTTCCTCTTTCTGTTCTCCTTTCTTTTCAAGGTCAGGTGCTCTGTCCTCCAACTCACTTATTTTGTTCTCAACCAATTCAAAATCTGCTATTATATGCCTCTAATGTACTTCAATTACATCCATTTTGTATTCATTCCCATAAACTCTGTTCCTTTTCTTTATAGGCTTTCAAATTGTTCTTTATGCTAAACCAGTGTCTTCTTAATATCCTTTATCTCTTTAGCCATATTTTCATTCAACTCCTTGAATTGATTTAGATTTTTGTGAACATCATGATTAGTTGTCTTAAATCCTCTTTCTCATCAGGATTTTTTATTTGATCCTTTAGCTTGGCCATCTATTCCTATTTCTTAGTATGGCTTATAATATTTTGCTAATATCTTGGCTTTTGATTATGTTGTTGAAATTACTCTGATGGCTAATTTGACTCTCTTGTCCAGTTGTTTTGTTTTATAGTTTTTCTTTGATTTTGGTTCAACTTATTCTAAATCTTTAAGATTGCTGTATTAGTCTGCCAAAGAAGTGCCAATGCAAAGTACCAGAAATCTGTTGGCTTTTATAATGGTTATTTATTTGGAGTAAAAGCTTACAGTTACAAGGCCATAAAGAGTTCAGTTCAAGATTACTTTCTTAACATAGTCAGCTGCTATGTGTTGAGGCAAGAGGGTCACTGATTTTTGCCTGGTCTCTCTTCCCTCTGGGCTTCCAGTTCTTTCTCTTCTGCTTAGGGCTTGTCTTTCAGGGCTTCTTATGTCTCAGCTGCAGAATGTCATAGGGCTTATCTCTCAGGGTTTCCTCTCTCTCCTGGCATAGGGCTCTTTTCTTTTCAGGCTTTCTATATCAATCTTGGCTCTCTTCCAATCATTCTCTGTAAGTTATCAGGCAAATGGCTCATCTCTCCCCAGGATCACAGGATCAAAAATGACAAAGTTCTCTTGTATTACATGAGTCTTCTTGAGTTAGTATCTGTTCATATAGGCTCACCAAAGGGGTGGGGACTCAACCTGATTCATGCCTTACTGATGTGGTCGAATCAAAATCCCAATCTTAAGAGGTAATTTAATCAAGGGCCCCTCAACTGAATCCAATATAATCAAAAGGTATCACACCTAGAATAGATTAGTTTACAAACATAATCTTTCCCTTTCTGGGATTCATAAATAATCTCAATCCGCCACAACTGCCCAGCTTAAGTTATAACAAGGCCAAGGATCCACTAATGGGATGCAGACCCAATCCAATAGTACCTAGACATGAGAGACTCCAAAAGCTTGTTACTTCTTGCAGTTTCCCAGCCTGCCAGGAGATGGTGCTCTTCATCAACCTTTCCACAAAAGTGTCTCTTTCAACCTCCACTCACCATTGATTCTGGTCTGGCCAGAGCTGAGATTCAAAAATGGTCTCCAATGACTGAACTCACAAAAGAGAAATCACTCTCTGCCCTCCACCTTACCTACCTCCTCCCAGGAAGTAAGATGCCCATTCCCCTCACAGTTGGCCACAGTGAGCCATGGGTATTTCAGGCTGCTTACCTTGATCATGGTGTCCAGGTGCCCTTTCCTGCTGTGGGGGTTAGTAACTTATGGTCTTTCCTTCAGCCTCTTTGTTTTTCTGTCTCTCTCCCTCGTGGATAGTGCACAGCACTCCTGGTCTACAGTCCCCCAAAGCAGCTTCCTTAGATGGATTTTTGCCTTCCTCCTTTGTTTTTGTAAAAGAGTTGAGTCCTGATGTTCTACTCCAATGTCATCATCCCAGAAGCCCCCTTCAACTGATTTTAATCAAACTAATTCTTCCTAAATACTAAAGAAAAATTTAAAAAGAGCCAATTAACATCTGTGTTATTATTTTCAGTTTATACCATTTTTTAAAGTCATAAAACTAATTTGAAAATGTAGGTTTGCTCTTCAAAGAGATTTAAAAGTAACATTCAGGACTTTTAAATGTAAGACTTCAGAAGAAAATTGACTTATACATAGGAAAGTGGATTTAATGATTTAAGAGTTACATTCTCTACTATACCAGATAAATGCAGCAAGGAGGGTGTCAATCAAGCCTAAACCAGGAAAGGAAAGACTGGTTAGAAGAATGCATGTGCTTATAGCCCTTAATCTTAGAGTACTGATGAGTATATCACATTAAATGTTTCTTATTGCCCAAAGAACTGTTAATTTGCACTCATCTGAGTCTCTCTTAAAAAACCGTAATAGTAAAAATAACAGTTTTTGGACCTTAGAATGTGACAAGCACTATACTGCTTATGTGAATATATTATTGCATTTAATCTTTACAACACTTTATGAGAACAATATGATTATCTCTTTACCTCTCATACATGAAATGATGATGATGATGATGATAATGATCAGTAAAGTGGCGCTCCATCTATCTCATTCCCAACCATTGATATCTATATTTCTGGACAATGCTATGTTTCATGGTGGTCTCTCGGTAGAGATAAAGGTAGGCCAGATTGATGAATACCGGAATGCACTAACCTGGGAAGGGAAGCAGTAGCAGCTGGGCAAAGTAAAGGCAATGTAAGTGTTCCATGGGCCTCTCCGAGTCTTCTTTCCTTTCCTATTTTGGCAAGGATTCTTCCATAATGTGCTTCAAACTGTGGTATAGGAGAGGAGTTACTTATATTCAATTCCATTTCCCTACTTTCCAGTTTGCCTTGTAATCAAAGTCAAATACTAGATGTCACCTTTTCAGAGACTTTTACTAATCTATGATGGCACAAATATAAGAACACACATACACATATTATAAACCCAGATCTGCATGAGCTACAATTCTTTTTCACTTCACTGTTTCCTTATGATAGTGCACAATCAAAGGTGAAGCAGACTACAGTATTCCTCATTGAAGATACCTTGTTGCTTGAAGCCCACATTCTGGACCAAATCTGGGTCAGTAGTGATATTGTTCCATAGTGTCTAGCCCACATTAATACTCACTCACTCTGTTCTCTTAGTGCTGTATCTTTGAGTACCCAAAATGACTACCGTGTTTACATGATCTTACAACTATAATGACAAAATGAACTATTCCAAATTGGTAGTCTCCTAAATCACAATGGCTGTTTTCAAATATTTTAAAGACTATTTTGAGAAAAAGGATTTGGGGTGTGTCTGTGTCCTTCCAAGTAACAGAACTAAGATAATGTGTGAAGTTAGATGGTAACAACATGAACACAGCTGTCTGATGTGGTCCTTTATTTGGTAGAATTCCCCAAATTATCAATCCACAGCTATATACAGCTAGATAAGCACATTTGTAGTCGTTGAGCATTTTGATGTAATTATGAATTCCAAAAATAGATATTGGATTATGCCTATAAACTGGTCTGCTAATCTGGGCATGATTAAGTTATGATTAGGGCGTTGGCTGGGCCACCTCAGTAGGGCGTTGAGCCCCACCCCTTGGTGGATGGAGGAATTGAATATAAAAGGCAAGGCAAAGGAAAAAGGGAGCAGTTTTTGAGAAGCAGTTCCCATGCTGGAGAAAACGCCCCAGGAGAAGAGAACTGAGCTGTTTGCCTGATAGTCTACAGCTGACCTTGTGGAGGAAGTGGAGGAGCTAAACCCAGAGAGAAACACATCCCCGGCAAGAGTAGAACCCAAGAAGCCTGAACCCTGGCAAACGTCAGCAGCTGTTTTGCTCCAAGACCTGGCAATACACTTTGGTGAGGGGACAAACTTATGCTTTGTGGCCTGGTAGCTGTAAGCTTCCACCCCAAATAAATATCCTTTATAAAGACCAACAATTTTCTGGTATTTTGCATTAGCACCCCTTAGGCTGACTAATTCAATGTTCAAAAAAGATCTAGAAAGTCAATTGGCAATTGGGCTTTTATATTAAAGGCTTTGAATCTAAATACCTTTTTTTTTCTCCCAGCATCTCACATAATGTCTCAGATATAGTAGATACCAAATAAACATTTACTGACTGAATGAATATAAATACAAAACTTTACTGTATATTAAATGTCAGTTGCCTTTATATTTTCAGTGTAAGAAGATGATATACTTTTATACTAAAGGATTTCGCAATTCAGTCCTGAGAAAGAGCACATAAGGGAAATTCATATTATATTGTTCTGGAGGTAGGTAGAATATACATATCTTTATCAAATGTAAGCACACAGGTCATTCCTTATATTTCTAGATGCTAAACACTCTCCAGAATATATCTTTATAATCATTTCAGTGAGAATAAGGGAGAAATTCTAATTTGATTTGAAAATCCTTGTTTGAGAACCTCAGCAAATTATTGAAACATAATTACCACATATTGGATACGTTTTCCTTCTTAATATTTCTACACAACTCTAATTTCACTCTATAGAATCTGTAGTGGGCTACAAAGTGAAGGAGAAAAGAAAGAGGCAGGCCTACTCTCATGAGGGAATGAAAAACTTTCAGAATATTTTCAAGAGCTGTTTAATGAAGCACCATAAAACTCAAAATACCTCCTTTGATGCTAGAGGGTTATGGGCTGTGAACAACCATTATCATAGAGATAGCATGAGGTGAACTTGTGAAATTCATTAAGGATGTGTGTAGCAACAAGCAAGATCAATACTTATCCATACTGTTTAGAATCATTTGCTCCATCATTCTACTTCTCTAAACTTGCCACAGCTTCAGACATCCATGCTGCTACAGAGTTAGATCCCCTCACAGACCCCTTGCCTTGTTCATCCTGCTCAGTAAATTGTCTGAGAATAAAGCATCTACATATAAGCCATCACGTATATGTAGCTCACCCTGCAAAGAACTTCTGAAAAGCTGCAGGGAACTGCCCCCGCCTGCTGCTTCTCCATTTAAGAGATGTGGAAATATCTTGGCATTCATGCTGCAGGATTGTGGAAGGTCTTTCTAAGATCACTCTCATCTAATGTGGTTGGCATTCATAAAAACATTCGAGAGCAGAAAGAGGCCATCACCAACCCTGCTTTGTTCCGACCTATAAACACAAAACCAATAGCAGCAATTGCATGATGATTTTCAAAATATTTAGAAGTACGTCTCATGCAATATACAATCCATAGTTCCTTTTTAAATAACTACAGAATATTTTATGTACTACATTATAACATACAAGGAATTGAGCTTTTCTGTGTAATGTTAATGGTATATGTAATCACATTGGAAGTAATAACATTTCCTGACAAGGAAAATAAATTAAAAACAAAAATAAAAATCTCATTGCACTTTGATCAACAGTCAGCAGATAAACTGTAATCAAATAGAACGGTTATAAGTATTAAAAATTCTGAATTCCAAGTCCCATTGGCCTACTCTGAGAGCAATAATTTCAGTCATAAACATACATAAAATTACTATTTCATTAAAGGCCAACTGTAGTCTCACAGGACAAAGACTGAATCATCTTGGGACTTCTGAAAAAGCCTCTTCCAAGTTATGCTTGGATTTAGGATAACTGTGAAGGAATAACAGCTGTAGAGCCTCCACTGGGATTGGATGCAGCTCTCGCTCCCTCACAGGTGTTGTTCCTAGGAACACTCAATAATGTTCCTGCAAGCAACTCTCCATCTTTGAATCTGTTTCCTAAGGAAACCCAACCTAAGCTAGCTGGTGCTGCAGTGGTTCTTGAATGCAGACTCTAAAAAAGCCAGTGGCTTAGTGGTAGATTGGAACTTGGTAAGAAATAACCCTATGCCATTGCTGGGACAGGTGAGACAAAAGACAAGTGGAGAGTGGCAAAAAGAGGTGAGTCAAGAGGACATCCGAGAGGAGGGTGACCTGCACAGAGGAACATGAAAGGATGAAGAGAGATTTTGCCTGTGAGAGGGGTTCAGCCCTGCATGAGTTATTAAAGCTAGGCAGGATGCAGAGGAAATCCACTGAGTCACAGATGCAGTGCAAGCCTAGCACTGATTTTGCAACCCAAGGGGAGGGAGGAGGATGTCTGAACCAGGGGCAGTGCAGCAGCAGCTCAGAGTAGTCGGAAATCATTCCAGCTGGATTAAGCAGGGTGTTCACATGGGAGCTGGGGACGGTGGAAAGCTGGCTACATATAAGGGAATTGATCAAATAAAAAATATGCTGAAGTTAATATGAGTTAGATTTCTTACAATTGAAGAAGAAATTCACAAGAAGAAACCCTGTTGTTTAGGATTAAAATTGTAGACATTACAGAATCTAGAATAATGGTTACTGGGGCACATGGTAGGGATAGGGAATGCGAAGTTAAGGCTTAAAATGTGCAGGGTTCCCATTTGGAGTGACAGGAATGTTTTGCTGACGGATAATGGAGATGGTGGCACAACACTGTGAATGTAATTAACACCACTGAAGGATGTGTGTGTGTTTGTGTGTGTGTGTGTGTGTGTGTGTGAATGAGGTTAAAATGGGAAAATGTTAGATTGTATATATGGAAGCAAAATAAAAATTTAAAAAGAGAAATCCATGGAACTATACTACATAAACAATGATCTGTAAGTTAAACCATGGACTGTAGCCAACTAGTCAGTAGTAAAATTATGGAAATGCACTATTATCAATTGTTACAAAAGTTCCGTACCAATGCAAGGTGCTAATAATCAGGTGGTATAAGGGAAACCTGTATTGTATGCATGATTGTTTTGTAAACCCAAATATTCTCTAACAAAATTTTTTTAAATGGAGACATTAGCATGAACTCATGGTTTACAATCTATATGGATGAAAACAGAAGTAAATATAGATGTCGATGATACTGTGTGTGCACACACACATTCACAGACACATATATAAATATATAATACTCCCTAGTGCTGTAGAATGAGAGGGCCTGGGATCAGTGACACTCTAATAGCAATCCTTATATCCAGCTGCAAGATTTTGGCTTCTAAATTTCATTATGTACTGAAAGAAACCAGAACTGTTCAGAGAATTGGTTGATTGAAGGGCTAGAGTAGAGAAAGTATAAGAAGGGCCTGGCATGTCATTTTGAGCCAAAATAGGAAGTGTTAAAGAATGAAAGAACATATCAAAAGAACACAGAATCCCCACTGACCAAATCTGGAACAATTTCAGCATCAAAATGAATAGTGATAGTAAAAGATTAAAACCCACTGAATAAAACAGAAATTCATGATTTCTATATAATAATAGAATTAAATGAATAATTAATTAATTAAAGCCAATTGAAAGTTTTATCATAAATAGGATATTTACTGAGACTGTAAATATCTCTCCCAAAATACTTATTAATTACTAAGGAAGAGAGAGCAGCTATAATAGAGGAGCTTTTTGGATAATAAATTAATCAACCAGCAGTGAAACAAATGAAAAATGTGTCCCCTGATAAGATGCAGTGAGATTAGCACAGCGTCACTTCTTTGACCTTCCTGCCAAAGATGCACACTGCATAATCTAAGTCTAACTATGCAGAAACATCAGACAAGCCCAGGTTCAGCTATATTCTAAAAAATAAATTCCCTGTAATCATCAAAATATCAATACCATAAAATCAGGGGAAGATTAAGGAACTATTCCAGATTGAAGAATATAAACTAAAGAGACCTCATACCTAAATGCAGCATATGATTCTGCATTGAATGTTTTGCTACAAAGGTCATTATTTGGACAACTGCTAAACTTTGAATGAAGTCTGAGGATTAGATTATAATATGTTTCCATGTCAGTTTCCTGATTTTCATGGTGGTTATGTAGGACAATGCTCTTGTTTTTTAAAAAAAAAAAAAATGCACAGGAGACATTATGTTGGTAACTTGCTCTAAAATGGTTCTTGAAACAGAAAGTTCCTTTTATTATTCTTGTGCCTTTTCCCTCAATATAAGAAAGTATAAGAAATTAGATGAAACAGGAATTTGGCACTGTGTTACTCTCTGGCTTGTTCACAATGAGGACCGGATTTCTGATGGCAACAGAAATACTGATAGATCCTGGCCTGCTACAGTAATAAAATTAGTAAACTTTCACTGAAATTGAAGTAGGATGGGATATAAATGGAATGAAATGCCCTGGCAGATGCAATATCTCTGGCATTCAAGAGGTTCAGGAGAAATAATTATAGGGATATTGGAATTGGATGCCTATTGGTGAGGACCATGATTGTGATGGATAAAGGCAAAGATTAAGGGTGATTAATCATCACTTTAAGGCCAAGTTTTAAAGCCAGAGGACAGATATTGGTAAAATATGACAAACTTGTTCCAAGGCAATGCTAACTTTCCTAATTTTATTAACAATATAAAACAATGAGACTGGAACTACCAGAATATCTCTTAGAACAATGCTTTGGTCTTCTATATAAAAATAATTGTTCATATGACCTGATGAGCAACAAGGGGTATGTTGGATTTCCCTTTAAGACAAATGCAGTTCATAATATGGGAAATGAAGCATATGAAGATTCAGAGGCCAAACTTGATGTTGATGTATAGTTAATTACCCAGAGATCCAAGGCATGCACTCCAAAGTAAAGGACATATTATTGCATCTCTCTCATCCTACAATTAGGAAAGTAGCAAAATATTTGATAGGTCTCTTTGGTTTCTGGTGATGCAACAGATATCCCAGATGACACAAAAGTTGTCCAGGTTTTTGAGGGCCCAGAACAAGAAATAGCTTTATAGATTCAGGCTGTGTTACAAGAAGACCTGCCACTTGGACTGTTCGACCCAGCAGACCCCATGATATTAGAATTCAGTGGTGAGAATAGGTGCTGTAAAGTACTTACAGCAAGATCCAATAGATAGACCCCTAAGAGTAGACCCCTAAGGTTCTGGTTCAAGGCCCTGGCACAGATAGTGGAAAACTTATACAACATTTGAAAAACAGCCCCTGCCATGATACTGGGCCTAGGTAGAGACTAATGATTGAGAGTACAATAAGGAGCTATATTCTGTTAGACCCATCAAGTAATTCATGTGGGCTCACCAGCTTGGGGGAGGGATAAGCTTATGTACAATTGGTGGTGGAAGAGAAAGACCAACCAGGGTCATGGATAGGTTATCACAGTGTTTGGGCACAATCCCAAAAAGGACTGCTACTTACATGATGCCCAAATCAGGGGGCCACTCAAAGACAGTAGTGAGGGGAAAACTTCCAGTGGGCAATGATAAGAATATTAATGGACTTGGACTACTGAGAAATGGCTAAAGGCTTAACTTCTTGGTCAGGATCCTGGGAAAAAAATATTGGAATATTAGAGACAACGTTTTCTGGAAAAGAAGATGTGCCTAGACCTATGAGAAAGTAGATGTGGATGAAGGGTGAAGATTACTGGGTTACATGTTAATGCTCACCAGAGAGCACTTACCACAAAAGAATGACTCAACTAGTTGTCAACCAGTCTCTGTCACTGGCCAACCCAATGCTTTCACAATGGGCTCCTGAATGTAGTGTCCATGGAGACAGGGATGGAAGCTATGCATAGACATCTTACCAAGGCTGATCCAGCTAACAACAGAGACTAATGCTGGGTCCAAGATACAACACCACTCTTTGAAATAACTAAACAAGCACGTGGTGGCAAGTTGACTATATTAGACCTCATCGACCCCAGAAGAGGCAACAATTCATATTTCTGGGTTTGAGATATATAATGTATATAAGTTTACTTTAGTCAACAACACTACCCAAGGGCTTATATAGTTATTTATAACATCATCTGATCTTAAATACACGGATCTACTTTGTACCAAAGTTGGTGGAGCAGTCATCACATGACCAAAGTGTCCATTTGTCTTATTAAATAACATGCAGAAGTTGTCAGTCTGAATGAACAATGAAACAGACAGTTGAACACATACCTGATGCCCTGGCATACAGAAAGCACAATGCAAAGAGGAGGCAACTACCTCCGTGATGCAATGTATTCCATAAATCAAAGATCATTATATGGTGCTATATCTCCAACAAGAAGAATACTAATTAGTATAGGATACAATGGTTGGAAGTAGCAGTGGTCCACTACCATTATTCCAAGTGATCCACTAAGATTCTTTGTGCTTCTTATCCTTTTAACTTTATGCTTTGTGGATTTAGAGACCTTGGTTCTAAGATGGAATGCTTCGAACAGGGGATATAGTAAGTGTTTCATTAAACTTTAACCTATGAGTGTCACCATAATTCTTCTTGCCCAGAGATCAGGAGATAAGGAAAGATTGACCACTTTGGTAGGCAGTTGACCCAGATCATGAGGATGATCTAAGGCTACTACTTTACAAGGGGATGGGTAATCTCTCGGAAATCTCTAGGAATTCTACTGCCTGATTTTGATGATGTTAAATGGACAAGTACAACAGCCATGGCCTTCACAAACCATGGTGACCAAGGTCTCAGTTCCCTAACACATCAGGATCTGGGTGAAAAAGAGGGATAACTATTTTTGGAACTATTGAGTTCCATTCAGTATTTTCCCTTAGAATATTGGAGGAAAACTTCAAACACTAACAGTGAGAAGTAAGGAGAGGCAGAAGCCAAGGGGAAAGTGAATGAAG
The DNA here is from genome assembly GCA_004027955.1 of Chaetophractus vellerosus. Lineage (NCBI taxonomy): Eukaryota > Metazoa > Chordata > Mammalia > Cingulata > Chlamyphoridae > Chaetophractus > Chaetophractus vellerosus. Next base: position 18,328 of record PVKH010003352.1, read on the forward strand.
TAACAGGTGCAACAGCTATTTATGTTAGGTACCTAGTATGTGCTACAGAGACTTTAAATAACTAATCATCTTTAATTCTTAACAACCACACAAGTAATTGTTATCCCAATTTCACAGAGAAAAAACTAAAAATTAGAGAATTTTAGTATTGTACAGAACTAGTGGCATCCCTATTGTTTGTAAATAAAAATTGATTTTTAAAAAACTGACTGATTTAATTCTGCATAGAATTTTTTCTCCTTCTTGTAAGAATAAGGGTTAATAACATAGGTTGGGAAGAGTGGAGAAGTCATTTTAGGGTCTAGGCAGTAAATTATAAGTTGTTCAAGGGTCATAGTAAAACAGCTAATTAGAATAGCCAAATTCTATTGAACTGTTACTTTATACCAAACACTTTATTGAACTACTTACATGGATTTTATTATTTAGTCCTTAGGACAGCAGTCTAAAGAGGAGTAAAATTATCAATTCCTTTTTATCAATGAGAATAAAGATGCTCAAAGAAATTACATATTTTATTCAGGCTCACACAAATATGTAGTTCAGTGGTTCTCCAACATTAGTGTGCATCAGAATTATGTGGAGAACTTATTAAAATACAAATTACTGGATCCCATCCCCCAGAGGTTTCACTTTAGAGGGTCTGGAGTAGAGCCCTAGCATTTGTATTTCTAATAAGTTCCCATGTGACCACCTCTGAGAATCCCTGGTAGAGTCAGTGACAAAGTTCAGAATCAGACTCACGTATCCCAATTCCAAAGCCAACATCTTTCTGCGAAATATACCTTTATAGCAGAACTAATCCTGGGGAAGGAATGGGAGCCATTTTTAATACCATTCTGACTTACTTCATGTGACACTAAGCCTGTCATTTCCTGTTTCAATTTCTCTGTAAAAAAATAATAATTAAATCTTCTGCCAAACCCATGAAATACTATGAGACCTGATGAAAATATAAATTCCTTTAAAAGGAGTAACTAAATAAATTTAAATAACAACTGATTTCCAAAGGAAGACTATTCCATAAGAGGTACAGAAGTTAAAGCACTCTCCAGAGAAAGCAGATGGTATACACTAAAGGCCCTTAAGAACAAAAGTGTGACAGGAAGCTGGTGGGTGTCAGATGGGGAGAAGAGGTATATCAGGAGGTAGGTGAGATGTGAAAAGGGGATGTGGTTAGTAACCATCTCACCACTGCCCAATTTCTGCTAAATTTGTCCATAAATGGGCACTGAGTGGTTTTTGCACCATTCTATGGCCCTAGAAGAGAGATAAGTAGGGGGCCTGGCCTAGAAGGACGTGGTAGCTTTAGATCCCACTGTCTAGCTCTGTGGAGAAGAGATAAAATGCTATATTCCCAAGAAACATACAGTGTTTTCAGGAAACACATGATTTACAGTTACTTAACAATTAGAAGACAGCACTAAAAAGCTATGATGAAGTACCCAAATCAGTGGCATAGGTAGTGTTAGAAAAATCCTCACAATATCAAATAGGAGAACATCAGCACTCAGCACTGAACCTCCCAGACCCCAAAACAAGAGAAGTAATTCAACAATAAGAAAATGATGGATGGAGGCAAGATGGTGTTGGATTAACTGGACGCTCACCATCTCTCTAGCAAAAGACAGCTGGTTGAGGATGGTATTCTGCCCAAGTGAGCTGTTCTGGGAGCCCAGAAAGCAGGAGCCTTTGGGGCATAGATCTGGAGGGAACTGAATGGGGAGAAAGATTGCTCAAGATAAAACCAGAACACAAAAAACAGCAAGGAAACAGAACAAGAAGAACAAAGTGTCAAAGTGAAAACTTAACACACACACAAAACCAGCAGCTAAACAAAACTGTAGAGCAGAAAGAGAAGCTAATCAACTGAATGAACCCATCAAGATAAATGATGACTAAAGAGCAACAAAAATTACAAACCATACTAAGAAACAGGAAGACATGGACCAGTCCAATGAACAAACCAAAAACCAGGAAGAGATGCAGAACATTGAACAACTAATCAGAACTGCCCAAACAAATATCATGGACCAATTTAATCAAGTGAAGGAAGAGATTAAGGATATTAAGAAGACACTGGAGAACATACTGAAGAAATTACAAACATACATAAAAGATAATGGGTATGATGGTGATGAATGGCACAATCCAAGAAATCAAAAAGACACTGGAATCACACAGCAACAGATTTGAAGAGGCAGAAGAAAGAATTAGTAATATGTAAAACAGTACATCTGAAATCAGATAGTAGAACAGATAGATAAAAAGATAGAAAAAATCCAGCAACGACTTAGGGATTTAAATGGCAACACAAAATGTAGAAACATATGCATTATAGGCATCCCAGAGGGAGAAGAGAAGGTAAAAGGAACAGAAGGAGTGTTGAAGGAAATAATGGCTGAAAACTTCCTGACCCTATTGAGGGAGATGGACGTATATGTCCAGGAAGCACAGTGCACCCCAAACAGTATAAATCCTAACAGGCCTACTCCAAGACATAAACTTATCAAAACGCCCAATGCTCAAGACAAAGAGAAAATACTCAAGGCAGAAGGAGAAAGGAGAACCATCACATACAAGGGAAACACAATAAGATTAAGTGCTGATTTCTCAGCTGAAATCATGGAGGCAAGAAGACAGTGGTATGACATAGTCAAGGTACTCAAAGAAAAAAACTTCCAGACACGAATTTATTATCCAGAAAAACTGACATTCAAAACTGATGGAGAGTTTAAAATATTCACAGATAAACAGAAATTACGAGAGTATGCCAATAAGAAAACTTCCCTTTAAGAAATACTAAAGGAAGTCCTACAGGTTGAAAGAAGAAAACAGGAGAGAGAGAGTTGGAGGAGACTGTAAGTACAACTAAAAAGACAAAAGAGAAATAAAAACAACATAGGACATACATAAATCCAAAGAAAATATGGTGGATGTAAGAAATTCCTTGAGAGTAATAACACTGAATGTTAATGGGTTAAACTCATCACTCAAGAGACACATATTGGCAGAATGGATAAGGAAACATGACCCATCTATATGTTATTTACAAGAAACCCACCTTAGACCCAGGGATTCAAGGATGCTGAAAGTGAATGGTTGGAAAACAATTTTACAAGCAAACAACAACCAAAAAAGGGCTGGAGTAGCTACATTAATATTGGACAAAATAGACTTTAAATGCAAAACTATTGTAAGAGACAAAGATGAACACTATATATTAGTAAAAGGGGTAATCTTTCAAGAAGAAAGAACAATCATAAACATTTATGCATCTAGTCAGGGCGCCTCAAAATACATGAGGGAAACACTAGAAAGACTAAGGGGAGACATAAATGCCTCTAGAATTAGAGTGGGGAACTTTAATACACCATTATCACCATTAGACAGAACATCTCAACAGAGAACCAATAAGGAAACAAAGACTCTGAATAATACATTAGAGGATCTGGACCTAATAGATAGATACAGAATGCTACACCCAAATACAGTGGTATATACTTTTTTTTGAGTGCACATGGATCATACTCCAAGATAGACCACATGTTAGGCCACAGAACAATTCTCAATGAATTCAGAAAGATTGAGATTATACAAAGTAATTTCTATGACCACAATGGAATGAAATTGGAAATCACTGAAGGCCAGAGAAGCAGATTAGGCATATGATTGTGGAAGTTAAACAACACACTCTTAGACAAATAGTGGGTCAAGGAGGAAATCTCAAAAGAAATCAGTAACCACCTTGAAGCGAAAGAAAATGACAACACAACATATCAAAACCAATGGGATGCAGCCAAAGATGTACTGAAAGGGAAATTTATAACCGTAAATGCATATGTATCAAAAAAGAGGAAAGAGCTAAAATTGAAGACCTAACTGCACACTTGGAGGAATTGGAAAAACAACAACAAACCACAAAGGAAGTAGAAAGAAGGAAATAACAAAGATTAGAGCAGAACCAAATGAAATAAAAAATAAGAAAGCACTGGAAAAAATAAATAAAACCAAAAGCTGGTTCTTCAAGAAGATCAATAAAATTGACAAACCCTTAACCAGACTAACAAAGAAAAATAGACCAGATGCAAATACACAAAATAGAAATGAAGAAGGGGATATCACCAATGACCCCACAGGAAAAGAGTATCATAAGAGGATACTTTGAAAAATTATATGCCAACAGGAATGATAATTTGGAGGAAATGGACATATTCCTAGAAACCCACAAGCAGCCTACATTGATGAAAAAAGAAATTGATGAACTTGACATTCCAATTACAAATAAACAGACTGACTCAGTCATCAAAATCCTCCCAACTAAGGAGAAACTGGATCAGATAGATCCACAGCTGAATTCTACCAAACATTCTGGAAAGAGCTAACACCAATCCTGCTTAAGCTCTACAAAAAAAATAGAAGTAGAAGGAACATTGCATAACTCATTCTATGATACCAATGTTACCCTAATACCAAAGCCAAACAAAGATGCCACAAAAAAAGGAAAATTACAGTTCAATTTCTCTATTGAACCTAGATGCTAAAATCCTCAACAAAATGCTTCCTAATCACATTCAACAACATATCAAATGAATTATAAACCATGACCAAATGGGTTTCATCTGGGTATGCAAGGATGGTTCAACATAAGAAAATCAATCAATGCAGTACACCACATATACAGATTGAAAGAAATAAATCACATGGTCATCTCTATAGATGCAGAAAAAGCATTCGGCAAAATACAGCACTCTTTCCTGATAAAAACACTGCAAAAGATAGTAATAGAAGGAAACTTTCTGAACATGATAAAGGGTTTATATGTAAAACCCACAGTTAACATCATTTTCAATGGTGAAATCATTAAAGCTTTCCCTCTAAGATCAGGAACAAGACAAGGATGCCCACTATCACCATTCCTATTTAACATTGTCTTAGAAGTACTTGCACAAGCACTGAGGCAAGAAAAAGATATAAAAGGCATCCAAATTAGAAAGGAAGTAGTACAAATTTCATTATTTACAGACGACATGATCCTATACACAGAAAGCCCTGTGAAATCTACAAAAAACTTTCTAGAACTTGAAAAGAAGTTCAGTAAAGTCACAGGCTATAAGATCAATACTCAAAAACCAGTAGCATTTCTGTACACCAATAATTAGCAATCTGAGGGGGAAATCAAGAAAAAAAATACCATTTACAATAGTAACTAAAAGAATCAAATGCCTAGGAATAAATTTAACTAAAGATGTAAAGGACTTATATACAGAAAACTACACAACACTATTAAAGGAAATCAAAGAAGACTTAAATAAATGGAGGAATATTCCCTGTTCATGGACAGGAAGACTAAAAATCATCAAGATGTTTATCCTACCCAAACTAATCTACAGATTTAATTCAACCCTAATTAAAATCAACCCTGTATTCTATAATTAATTGGAAAAACTAACTACAAAATTTATTTGGAAGGGTAAGAGGCCCCGAATCACCAAGGACATATTGAAAAAGAAAAATGCAATTGGAGGTGTCACACCACCTGACTTTAAAACATACTACAAAGCTACAGTGGCCAAAGCTGCATGGTATTGGCACAAAGATAGACATACTGACCAATGGAACCAAGTTGAGAGTTCCGATATAGATCCTCACATATACAGTCATCTGATATTCGACGAGGCCACCAAGTCTAGGCAGTTGCAAGAGAATGACTTCTTTAAAAAATGGTGCTTGGAGAACTGGTTATCAACAGAAATCAACTCAAGATGGATCAAAGATCTAAATATAAGAGCCAAGACCATAAAGACCTTGGAAGACAATGTAGAGAAGTACCTTCAGGACCTTGTAATAGGAGATGGTTTCATGAACTTCACACCTAAAGCATGAGCAGCAAAAGAAAAAATAGATAAATGGGATCTCCTCAAAATTAAAAACTTCTGCACCTCAAAGGACATTATCAAGAAAGTAAAAGGCAGCCTACCCAATGGGAGAAAATATTTGGCAACCATATATCTGATAGGAGCCTAATATCCGGCATATATAAAGAAATCCTACACCTCGAAAATAAAAAGACTAACAACCCATTTAAAAAATGGGCAAGTGACCCGAAAGGACACTTCTCCAAGGAAGAAATACAAATGGCTAAAAAGCAGATGAAAAGATGCTCAACATCACCAGCTATTAGGGAAATGCAAATCAAAACTACAATGCAATACCATCTTACACCCATTAGAATGGCGGCTATTAAAAAAACAGCAGACTGTAGGTGTTGGAGAGGATGTGGAGGAATGGGAACCTTCATCCACTGCTGGTGGGATTGTAGAATGGTCCAGCCACTATGGAGGACAGTTTGGCGGTTCCTCAAAAAACTAACTATAGAACTTCCATATGATCCAGCAGTTCCACTGCTGGGTATATACCCTGAAGAATTGAAAGCTAAGACACGAACAGTTATATGTATACTGGTTATTAGATCATTCCCCATCACAATTAATACTTCCTGCTTCATTATTACACACCAGGCTTTGCTGTTGTAAATTCTTTTTTTTTTTTTTAAAGATTTATTTATTATTTATTACATATCCCCCCCCCTTTCTGCTTGCTCTTGCTGTGTGTCCATTCTTCTGTGTTTTTTCTATGTCTGCTTCTTGTCTCCCCCCGTCCCCGCGGCGACGCGCCGAGTCGGCCCTCCACGGCGGTGGCTCGTTCCGTTCGAGGGTGGCTCCATTCCGTTCCCACGGGCGGCTCCGCTCCATGTTTTGCGGGCAGCAGTCCTCCATGT
>PVKH010003353.1:0-25113 GCA_004027955.1 Chaetophractus vellerosus
CCTATCCACTGGGCTACAGCCGGCCCCCTGAAGATGTTATTTGTTAAGATGAGGACAAAATGGATTAAAGTGGCCCCTAATACATTGTAAGAACTGATGTTCTTATAGGAAGAGAAAATTTGGACACAGACTGGGAGACAGAGAGAGGAGAATGCTATGTGATGACTGAGGCAAAGATTGAAGCCCAAGGATTGCCAGCAACCCACCAGAAACTAGGAAGAGGCAAGGAAGGATTCAACCTAGAGTTTGGACTTCCAGTCTCCAGAACTGTAATATAATGTATTTCTTCTGTAAATCATCCAGTTTGTGGAATTTTGTTATGACAGCCCTAGCAAACTAAGACATGTGGTGGTGGTTGAGTCTAATGACTTACATTATAGTTAGGATTTTTGCATCAATATTTCTATTTCTTTTTTTCTTGTTTGTCAGGTTTAAGTATCAATGTTATACTTGCTTCAAAAAAGAACTTAGAAGTTCCCTTCATTTCCTGTGCTCTAAAACAATTTATGTAACATGAGGACCATCTGGTCTCTAAAAGTTTGGTAAAATTCCCTTGTGAAAACATTGGGTCTGGTTTGGCTTTTTTTGTTTTGATTTTTGTGGGACAGTTTCTTGATACCTTTCTCTCTATTAAAATTGGTCTGTTTATGCTTTCTATTTCTACTGAGGTCAATTTTAATAATCATATTTTCCTAAGACTTTTCTATATTATCTAGGTGTTCAAATTAATTTTCATAGATCCTTGCAAAATAGTCTCTGCATTATTAGTTATTACCTTCATTGTCATTTCTCATTTGTTATATTTGTTCTTTCCTTAAGTTAGCTAGTGGTTTGTCTGTTTTACTATTTTTTTCCTCAAAGAAATAGAATTTAATTTGGTTTTCTGTTTTTTATTCTCTATCTCATTAATTTCTGCTTATATATTAATTTCTCCTCCCTTTGTCCTTTCTTTTGGCTGATTTTGCTGTTACTTTTTTAGATGTTTGATTTAGGAGTTTAATTCATTTCTGTTCATTCTTTCATTTATGGATCCATTTGTGCTCAGGCTTCTTCCTTTTAATAATGGTGTGAACTACCAAATCTCAACCCTTGTTCAGTATTTCACCACTTAATGTTGGAATTCCTTTCTGGGTGTGGCAGTGTTTTGGTCAGCCACAGGAGTGCCTTTTGAAATATACCAAAGATTGGTCAGTCTTTACAAAGGGTATTTATTTGGGGTAGAAGCTTACAGTTACCAGGCCACAAAGCATAAATTTCTTCCCATACCAAAGTCCACGTGTTGGAGGAAGATGGCTGCCGACGTCTCCAGTGTTCAGGCTTCCGGGTTCCTCTGTTCCCGGGGCTGCGTTTCTCTCCGGGCTTAGCTTCTGTTTCCTTCACGAGTTCAGCTATAGAGTATCGGGCGAACGGCTCACTCCAACATCAGAACTGCTTTTCAAATCTCCTTCTCCAAATCTCTTCTCTGCTTCTCTCCAATCTCTGCTTCTCTCAATCTGCTTCCTCTTGTCTAGCCTTTTATACTTGAGACCATGCCCACCGAGGGGTGGGGCTCAACGTCTCACTGACGTGGCAGTTAACGCCCTACTCATAACTTAATCATACCCAGATGAACAGATCAGTCCACAAACATAATCCAATCTATATCTTTGGAATTCACAACCAAATCAAACTCAAACAATTACAGGCAGTATGATATTATTTATGAATTCCAAAGAGATATTGTTTGTAAACTGGTCTGTTCCTCTGGACGTGGTACCCCTTTGATTGTATTAAATTCAGAGGTTTCACTTTTACTTTATTAAATCAAGATTAGGACTTGATTCGACCAAGTCATGAGGGTGTGCAGGGTTGAGTCCCTGCCCCCTTGGTGGTTTATATAAATGGACGCTCAATCAAGAACAAGAAGTAGACACAGAGAAGATACACAGAGGAATAGAGACAGCTACATAGACACGGCAGAGGAGTGAACTTGATTCTGTGGCCTGGAGAGAGATAAGCTGATAATTTGCACCTGAAGAGACCAGAGCAGCTGATCCTGGAAAGCAATGAGCCCTAGGGAAAGACAAGCCCTATGCCAGCCTATAACTGAGATCAGAAGCTGGACCCAAGGAGCCTTCAGAGGGAAGAGGAAGGCTGAAACCTCGCAGGCATCACCCACCATCTTGCTTCAACACATGGCAACGCAGTTTGGTGAGGAAATAAGAGTTGGACTCTTTAGGGCCTTGTAACTACTTCTGCACCAAATACCCTTTATAAAAGCCAACAGATTCTGGTACTTTGCATCAGCACCCCTTTGGCTAATACACTGGGGATCATTTTGGCTGTGCTTTTCTAAGTCCTCCATGCCCTCTGCTCTTTATTGAATCCTGTAGTGGGTTTGAATAGTGGGTCCCCAAAAGATATGTCTACCTAGAACCTGCAAATTGACTTTATTTGGAGAAGGACCTTTGTAGATGTAATTAAGTTAAAGATATCAAGATGAGAGCATACTTGATTCCCATTCACTGTACCCATGGCTGGCAGCAGTGGGATGTTAGAACTTCGCTTAAATTTGGCTTATTTCTTTTACTTCTTTTTGAGGATCATGGTACTCTCTTAGTAATTCTGAAGGCCTGGGTCTTTTATGATTTTATGAGTTTTCCTTATTCTATGTTTTCTGGGGGAAAGGGAGGTGAAGTATGTTGGAATATTTGAAATTAGGTGGCCTCTATTACCCTTCGGGCCTGGAAGCTTTTTTATAGGGGGCTTTCACAATGGGGATTTATTAGTTTAAAAAACGTTTCAAGGCTGAGAAAAATGTCCAGATCAATGTTTCATCAGATGCTTTCTCCTTACTGCAGCTGCAGATGAACCGACATGACAGGGCAAAATGATGGCATCTACTCTTCTCTCCCCTCTTTTCCAGGCCTTGTTGCTTTCAGTTTCTGGCTTCAGTGACTCCTCTTAGCTTCTGTGTTTGGTTGATTTCAGCTTCTGGATCCTGGGGACTTCTCTTTCAGCTTCTAGGAGTTTTCCTCTGTATCTCTGCATATTTCTCTCATTTATAAGAGACTCCAGTAAGAAGATTAAGATCAATCTTGGGTCATACTATCAAAGGTCCTTAACTGCAGTCATTGAATCAAAAATTCTGATGTACAATAGGTTTACACACACAGGAATGGATTAGTTCTAAGGACATGATTTTCTGGGGTCCACAAAAGCTTCAAATTGTCATAGTATCTCCCATTTGAAGAGAATCTTTAAAATTATGAAGAGCATGGGTGTGTGTGTGTGAGATATTTAGGATGGTACAGTGTGTAAAGGGAAGAAGCTGCTGAATCACATAGGGATGAATATGGCCAGAAGGTGTGTGAGAGACATGATCATTGGAAAAAGGGTGAAATGGTTGTTGCTAAGACTCACTGCACTGTTCACGTAGCTGTGGAAGAAGAGCAACAACCTCAGCTGGTGGGGAAGGCACATTTTAAAGCCTGTGAGGTCAGGAGTGGCAGGAGTGACCATTAACCTCTTGCATTAAATATCTGTGGAAGGTTATACCAAAAGGATAAATAGGAAGAGGATGAAGATGGGAAGGTGTCTATATTCTGAATTCTGAACAATATGGATGGTTTATGCATATAAAAAACTATTATACATTTAAAAAGTTTTTTAAAGTACTTAAATCTGGAACTAAAATCTAGAAATTAGCATCCCCATAAGAGCTGGGGTACTCTTTAGTAAGGACTAGAATAAAACATTTACTTAAAAAAAAAAAAGGTAAATTTTCTTTAACAGTGATATACATATTAAGTCATACTACTTTCTAGTATGAAAATGTATACATATTCAAGAACAGGGCAAGCTGTTAAATTAACTTTATTTTTATTTAATATAACAGAAAAAGTTAACAAATATTTTAATGTAACAAAAAGTTTTAATTGATGGGCTTACCATCTACATATTAAAGGATCTCAACAATTATTTTACTATAGCCAAAGACTAAATATTTGAATTTTACTATTTTGAAATGTAAAATGCACAAATATAATACCCATACTACATATCTTATGACCTTAAAGTTTTAGCTAAAACATGAGTTTCCGCAGAAGCAAGAGTTCCCCTATACCTAATACAAATAAAATGAATTACTAATAAAGTGCCACTGCATTCAACAATGCCATTTCAGCTATTTCTTTGGGGAGAAGGACAAGTTTTATTTCAAAATTACTTTACAGTATAGAGCTAGTCATTTTCATTATCCTAGGATAGAACTAGTACTTTGCATTATTATACTTTGTAACAAGCACAAGAGTGCTTGTTCATAGTAGATGTTAACCAAGTAAAGAATTCCTCTCAAGAAAGATCACAACTATGACTTATGACAAGGTGTACAGTATTACTGTATAAAGTTAGTGTCCAGAGATTTTAAAAAGTGCAATCTTGAACTAAAATAAGTCTATCAACACTAAGAAATAGTTTTAGGGACTTCATATAAATAAAATAACCCCTTTTTCTATTGTAAAATAGGTTTCTACCTATTCCAAAGGGTGAGGTGACAGGAGAGAGTGAATGCAAAGTTTGGCAATGTTTCTAGCAAGTCTTCCAGCCTGATATGCCTGGCTATAAAATGCATCTTTCACTTAAGGAAAACTTGCTTATTAAATATATGTAGCATATATTTAATAAGTGTACTTTTCAGGCACTTGACCTCACTTGATAGTTAGGTTCATGTTCAGATGTTTATTTAATGGAAAACATTAATTATAGAGTTACTTCAAGCCATGATTCCACAGAACATCTGTGTTCCATAAGCTAAATCCAAATGTTCTCTGCTTAAATCAAATAATGATGCCATATACTCAATTCAGAGAAAAAATCTTAAGAGATTAAAGTTAATAGATTGAATTCACTCAATTTTAAGATTTCCCACCATAAACTTTAGTTCACCTGTCTGAATGTAGAAAAAAGGTTTGAAAATTATGAAATGTTACACCTAAATGATATTAGAAAATTTGAAAACTGTTGATCACGTTAGTTCAATAGCTTGTACTGTTCATCAAAATATGCCTATAATTTTGCTCTTATACTGCTTAAGAGCCATATTTTCTTAGTAGATGTGTTCCTAGTTCATATTATATAATTACATAATTCAATATGTAAACATTTTAATGTGCCCAAAAGAGCATTATGAACTTTTAATTTGTTGTCCCTAAATATGTTTGAGAACTACTACATTTAACATCTGACTCAAACTATCTTTGGGGCTCATACCAAAGGAATGCTTTCAGATATATCAATAAGGATAGGGTTCCAAAATCAGACTACTAAATTCTATCTTGAATTCAAAAAATATGGCAAGATTCAAGTATAGAGGCTACTGTTTCCAATTTTTCTTAAATACTTAGCATGTACTTTAAATATGCTGATATAAGGATTTTTTGTTTGTATGTATCACTGTATTACCATCTGGGAAAATTTTGCAATATACTTTTAGGCAGTTAGCTTTAAAACAATGAAACTTCTGCTCTTAGCACAAACAGCCCTGAGAACAATGCATTCAAAATTACAGCTCAACTAGAAATAATCTAGTTAGGAAACCTTAGAGTACAAAAAAACAAATTCTGGAAAAGTTGTAAATTAAAAAAAAAAAGTTTACCAACATTTGAGGCACTACCAGACTACAGTACTTTTAAGAGTTGGAAGGAGTTTGGAAAAAAAAGGAACAAATATACAAAGTTATGTGTGCACATGCACACACTCATATTGTGCTGTAATGAAAAAATTGTGCCCTAAAATATTATAGCCTGAACATTTTATTGCAGCATCTCATAAAAAAGATATCATGCCCTAGCTGTAGGAGAATTTTGGTAAATAATATAAAGCATTGGTACAGAAGTCTGTACTATAAATGGAAAGAGTCAAGAGCTTGGTTAGCAATAATTTCTTCTATTGACAACCCTTCAGGGGGAGCAAGAAAGAATCATCATAATTATGTTTATGATGCAAATGCTAAGTCAAAGTAGCAATGATTTCATCTATTTCAAAGGGCATTCAACTTTGTAGCAAATAAGGTGCAACAATCTCTGTTGCAATAGAACATGAACTAGAATAAAATATGAACTAGAAAGAAACATTTGTTCTGCTAATATAATACTATATATAAAGTGGTAAAAGGCCTGAAGACAAAAATGGTTTACCACTATATAATCTATCAACATGACATTCTACATTCTATACATGGTAACTTGAGATATTTAACATTTGCTACAAAAAAGTACGATACTAGGAATCAACAATTAATACTTCTGATATCATCAAAAAAGAATGAAGTCACTTCTGTTTTATGTTAAAAAATGTATGTTCCCTGCTTCCTTTTAATACAAATTATAAAGCTTTACTAAACGAAACACTTGTTCTAGAGAAACATGTATCAACTTATGTGAAAATAAAGTCCTATATTTTTAAAATCTATACTTATTATTTTAAGTCAGAAGAGTATATATACTTCATATAGTACTTTAAATGAAATATCTCATACATAGTTTTTGCCATTCAAGGTTTTCAGATAGAGATGCATTATTATAAATTGTATACTCTTACATTGCAAGTAAAAATATACTTATGTGAAGCTTGACAAGTTAAGAAAAGCAAGGGCATGCTAATCCAGATCTAATACTAACCCAGAGCACTAGTAGGGTTAATTAGAGCCATATGAATGATCAGCAAGCAGCAGACTGTTAACTTTCTAGAATTCCTTTGGGTAACAATGCCAACCAGCATCAAGTAAGATAAACATTAAAGAATACCAAAAAACAGCATTATCAAGATATTTAAATAGAATACTGTAACAATATTAGCCTAATTCCTAATTGTGCTATCGATGGGCAAAAGCTAAAATGTTCCACTGAAAATGATTTACTACAACCTCACTATTTCTTGTGCTTTACAATTCTTCTCCTTGCACTTTTCTTAAAGTATCTTGCTTCTCCAAGTGGGCTTGGTGAGGGCAATACAAGATTTACAAGTATGCACAAATTAAGCAGCTAAAATGATGGGATCTTCTGCAGCTGTTATTTCCAGTCACAGATTAGATCAGTTACAGCATCATGCATACTTTCCTCAAAATGACAAAGCAAAGGACTTTTAGAGATCAAGGCATGATGGGTGAAGTCTCATGACCAGTTTGGAGAATCAACGCATTACTGAAAGAGTGATTTTGTTCTGTATTTGACTCCAAATATAGTGATTGTTATTGAGTCAAGGATCTACAAAAACCCTGTAACAATGTCTAGAATTCTGGAAATAAGATATATATGATTCAAAAGGCTAAACAAATGGAAGAGCGTCACCTTAACACCTTTTCAACAATTCAGCTTATGCTTTACACTAATAACTGAAATCTTATGACAATCTGAATAAAATACATATACTTCTTAAAATAAATTAATAGTTATCACATAAAGTAACATTTTTCCATAATTCACTTTCATTCAATTTTAGAAAAAAAAAAGTACAGAAAATTTAACAAACTTTTCAAATCAATTTAAAGTTTAAATTTCCAGTTTTTGTCTGACAAAAATCTACTTTAAAATGGTGATTACTGATAAATACCAAAAAATTAATTCAATAAGCTTGAAAAAAGTACTACATAGTATCCTGTAAAGCAGGATACTGGAGAAAAAGAAAGAGAAGGGGCGAGGGAGACAGAGGAAAAGGAGGTGAGAGAGAGAAATGGAAAACCAAAGTTAAAAGCAAAAATATACATGACTAAAAGGCAACTATTTTTTTATGCTGATTACAAAAGGCCTCCAATGAAAACCTATAGCTTTAATCAATTCCTTTTCCCACACACTGTCTTTTGTGTCTCTAATATTCACCCAACAGTGCAGTGCCCCTCTGTCAACCACAAACAGGTACTAAAACCACCATAAAAGGTTATATTAAATCTGTCAACAATTTGGCAAGGTGTATTACAACTGAGGTAATACAGCTCGTTGCACATGGCCACTAATTTTTGATAACATGATTTTTGTTTGTTATTTTAAGTATTTGTGCTTACCACAAACAGGCTGAAATGGTAACATTTTCAATCCAATACTTATTCTATGATATTAAGTCTGAAATTAATACAGACGCAGTTCAAATTATATGTGGTACTTCAATACCACTAGATGCTACATTATTGATTTAAAACCCTGGTTTATTTATCATTTAAATAAAATTCAGGAATGATTTGCTCAGATAAAGCACATTTCATTTGCTGAAGCTATCTTGTCTGTTTCTTGGACTCACATATGAAAACCACGGGAGTGTTATAGGAAAGACACCTACAAAATTAAAAAAAAGAATTATACATCTTGATTATTTTTTAAATTACCAATTGCCTGCAAAACTAACCCATCACAATTTCAAAATAATTAAAAAAGAAATGAGGTTACTTATGAAGGACATTGCTTTGGTGACAACTTAGAACCAAACTTTAGATCCACAGTTGATCCAGACCTAAACAGTTTGCTCATGCCAGATGCTTCCATTTATTTGCAGGGCTTTATGGCTACAGCATATTCTTCACTCATTGCACACATGACAGACACCTAGAAGGAAAATATTAAGGCAAAATTATTCAGAAGACAATACACTCTAAGATGCATTTAATTCATCATATGCTGTACATCTGAAGATATTTCATGAATATATAGGTTTTGGAAAGGGGTACTCCAAGACTAAATAACCTTCTTCTGTTACAGTTTTCTAACTTGGAATTTCACAAATTGCGGTTTGTAAGACAACTTCCTAGCAACAGAGAATAAGAAATGTTTCAGTACTTATTAGATGTTATATTTCTAAATGCTATAACAAAGAGAGAATCTCCTTCAGTACTCTCACAGCATCTCTTCTCATCCTTAAGAATAGTTGAGAGGGGAAGCGGATGTGGCTAAAGTGGTCGGGCTCTCATTTACCATATGGGAGGCCCCAGGTTCGATTCCTGGGGCCTCCTGGTGGAAGCAAGCTGGCCCCCGCAGCGTGGTGAGCTGACACAGCAAGATGACGCAACAAAGGGAGACAAGCAGACACAGAAAAACACACAGCAAATGGACACAGTGAGCACAAGCAGCAAGGGGGCAATAAGTAAATACATAAAATAAATCTTAAAAAAAAAAAAAAAAGCTGAGAGGTAGATCTTCAAAACATATTTGGGGTTGACAATGCCTATACAGCAAAAAGTGAACACTGATACTTTCTTTGATAATGAGTCTCCAGAGTATCATGGAAAAACCATCTTATAGATATCAGTTTTCAACATTTCATCAAAATTTAAAAGCCATATTCCATACATCTTTACCTGTACATCTTCACCTGCATTGTATTTTCCTTCTATTTCTTTACCCAGTTCACCTTCTGGAAGCTTAAGATCCTCACGAACTTCACCAGTTTCTGTCAGCAGGGAAAGGTAACCATCCTGAATGCATATCAGCTATTAGAAGAAATTATATCATTTACACTGATTATCATAACCACTCCTTTGCAATATTTACAAGGTTAAATTACAATCCACATTGATTTGTATAAGCACACAGTAATATATTAATATATTCCTGATGATTAAAAATGCTAAAAATAAAATATAGAAGTGTAAGTTCACTCCTCCCTGTATACCCATAAAATCTGTGCATTAAACAGTTTAGATTTCTTTAGAGTATATCCTGATGCATTTACAAACATCTATGCATACAATACAAATACAGTTGCTTTTTTAAAAACACATAAATCGGATGATACCAGTATTTTTCAGCAAATTGCTTTTTTCATTTAATAATCTGTCTTGGAAACTGTTCCCAATCAGAATATATGGATCTATCTTAGTCTCCAGCTGCTACACAACTGCACAGATGTAACTGTAAATAATTTAACCATTTTCCCATTAATGGAAATAAAACTCGTTTTAGCTTTTCACTATCACAAACAATGCATTCTATAATTTAATTATGAACAAAGTGGAAAAATTTTCATCTACAGCTTACCGCTAGCACACTAGATTTTCTGAAGACAAACAGTAGTTGTTGAAGACATTAATGAAACTAACTTAGTCAAACTTAACCTGGAAAAAGGTACAGTTTAATAGAACTAAATTTCTTATATCATAGGCATGAGGAAACAACTAACCCCCAATGATTTATTTCAAAAGCATGTATATTATTGATGTACCTAGAACTCTAACAGGCTTTATAAAACACAGTCATCTAGAATACCAGCTGCTAACAATATAAACAAAAAGGAGTCAAAGACATGGTTTTGACCCCTTTTAACCACTATGATACAACATAGGCATAGTGTAGACAAAGCTCTCTACTATAGCACCACCAAATCTGGTGACTGCTTTCCACAGAAACCACACCCACCATGGGAGATTTGAGGTTTTGTACATAAACTAAAATCTAGGAAAAAAAAAAAAATTCCCACGGAGCACAGCAACAAAAATCTTTAACATTTTACTCATTCAAATGCTTATGGAGTGGTTGATAGAAGACTGGGGAGTGAGACTGAGGCAGATGTGTAATTTTAAAAAAATAATTACCACAGGCTTACAAGACAGATCTTTCTGATTTTTGGTCTTTTAGCAATTCCCTGATTTAGAACTTGTCTATTGCAAGAATTAAAGGTTCCCATTGTGATTAGTGATTGGAACATAGGAGCCAAATAATACTATTAATTTGACATTTATTTAGAGAACAATGGTATTTAATTTAAAGAGTTAAGAATTAATAAGCTATAGAATGAAATATATAAAGCATTTCAAATACAAAAATGTATAAACATTACAAAAATCTAGTAAAACAAATACTTCTATAAAAATTAAACATTAAAATTGCTATATGAAATAAAATTGAAGTAATCAAAAAAACCTAATCTATAGAAAAATAAGTGATTTGATCTTTTTAAACTGAATTCTTTATAAAAATTTTCAGATCTATAGAAAGTACAAAAATAATTTTACCTAGACCCACCTACTGTTAACAGTTCATCACATGTGCATTTCTCTCTTCTACCCTCCCCGCATATATATACATTTAGACATACAAACACATAAACGCATGCAATATATAAAATACATATTATACTTTCTTTTCTTGTTTTACTGAACCATTTGAAGTTCCAAAGATCATAATTAATTCTGTTTTCCCAAGAAAAATGATATATTTTTACATAACCATTGTTTAATTTTCAAAATAAATATAATATTTGTATATTATCTAATATATAGTCCATACTCAATTTTGCCAATTGTTCTAAGACTGTCTTTAGTGGCAACTATCCCCCGCCCCCCCCAACTCCAAGATCATACCTTGCATTTATTTGGCTGTCATGTCTGTTTAGTCTCTTTAGTCTTTTTGTCATGACATTGACATTTTGAAGAGATTGGGTTCACTGTTTTGTAGGCTGTTCCTCAGTTTGGGTTAGTTTGTTTCTCATGATTTAAGTAATATATTTTTGGCAGAAATACTACAAAATGATGTGCCCTCAGTGTATCACATCAGGAGGAAAATTATGTCAATTTGTATCATTATTGGTGATGTTAACTTTGATCACTTGGCTAAGGTGATATCCACCATATTTTTCTAGTCTAAAATATCCTTTTCCCTTTTGTAATGTGCTATCTTAAAAAAAAAAAAGCCATTGATGTTATTGTCACTCTCAAGCATATTTTTACGCAGTGTTTCCTACTTCTCTCAAAATCCTCTTTGACTTTATATAGTTGGAAGGTGGGGATGGTATGGTGATAATTATAAGCCAATCTGAGATATTTTCTTTGATCCTTCACCTTTAAACAAACCTAATCATTTGAGATGTTTTAAAATTTTTCTTTTTTGGAAGGGAAAGTAATCTTTTTATTAATAGCAAGAGAGGAGATGGTTGAAGACAGGGCCAGATAACTTGCAGTAGAGGTGTTCAGCATGAGGCAGTTTACTAAGCTGCTGAATGACATACAAAATAATATTATACTCAATTTTGGTAGCACCCAGAATGTGTTTTCCATTATTTCCTAAAAAATCTAGTGCTCCTTGTAAAAATGGATAATTCCAGGTCTAACGCAGGAAGAATACAAGATGAATCTGGAACAAGCTCTCATGCCAGAAAGCAAGGAAAGTATCAAAGACCAATAGGACCATGTCAAAGAGACTCAGAAGCTAACCTGAATAGCCTCACTGGCCAAAGAGAATAATTTAAGAATCAATAAGGATAATAACTGCAATGGATTGAAACTCAAATATGTTTAATGCTCAAATTTCATAGTGAAAAACAGCATTTTATTGGTCATCTTCCAATAAAATGGTCATTAGCAACCAACTAATTTAGAAGACTGGTAATTAAAGGAAAAGAATTTCCGTTTCCTAAATACTCTGTACCTTAGGTCAAACAAAAAATTGATGAGGGGAACTTTCTCTTTAAATAAGTATCCTGGCTAAAAAAATATGAAGCAATAACAGATCATTATTTTGCCTCCCCTATATAATGGCTTGATTACAAATCTAATAACACCATAAAAAGAGAAACAATCAGACTATTGCACCTGCTCGTTATAGAGTACATCACCTACAGAGTAATCTTTTTAAAAAATGAAAAAAGAAGAAGAAAATAAAAATCTAAATGGAATCTATCAATCTTCTATATTTAATTCCCAATTTTCAGGAAATACAAGGGACAGAGGAACATGTTAAACAACAAGGAAATGCAATCAGCAAAACTGAGACTGTGGGAAAGTCAACAGAACAAATGACCTGATTTCTTCTTCAAAAAACTGCAAAGAGAAAGAATGAGGGAGGGAGTCTCTATAAAGGAGAATTTATAAATTAAAACAGATTTAAGACATACATCAACCCAATTTCAATGTGTGGACCTCATCCTCATTTAGGTTCTGATTTAGACAAACTATAAATCAACTATCCCACACCCTCACCACCTCCCCCAAAGAAACAGAAAAGGACAATTAGGAAAATATAGATAAATATAGATACTAATTTGATTTTGTTTTTTGTAGTTCTTATCTTTTAAAGATACATGACAAAATACAGATGAAATGATATAATATCTGGGTTAACTTCAAAATCCCAGGAGGTAGAGAGAAGAAGAAATAGGTAGTGGTGGGTTAAGATGAAACAAGATTGACCACATATTGATCATACTGAAGCTGGGTGATGAGTAAGTGGGATTCATTACATTTTGAAAAGTTTCATAATAAACTGTAAAAAAAAATGGCATGTATTATTAGAATTTTAGAAAGAGCACTATAATCACTAAATGCCGGGAATCACAGTGAACTGCAGAAGCAAAGCACAAACCTAAAGGAAGGGTGCGGAGGTGGGGGAGTTAATGACATGTGCCAGGGAGCTGCAGCTTCTGTCCATGATCTAGTTAGAACATAGAATAAGAAAGAACACTAAAAAGGGGGAATTATATAGAAACTTATTTGCCCATGTTTGTATTATTGGTTATACAACAGAAAGCTGGAGAAGGCATATCACTATAGGTGCCTTCTTAGCCCTAATTTCTGAATTGAATTTTCTTTCTCAATATACTTTTAAAACAACCATACCTATTTGGGTAAGACCTATTTATTTCTACTTCTTCCTTTCCTTCTCCCAGAACTCTTGACCTTAGGGCTGCTGGTCCCTGATAGACACTGAACACTTGACCACTAGTATTATACAATCTCAGCTAATAACACATCATGAACTGGGGTGTTATCTGATCCACCAAGCCAGGAAATTAGGTATGGACAGCAGTACTCCATCATCAAGTGGAAGAAGCATACATGAGATCAATTTGATCAGGTTTAAAGGCACAAACAAGTTGTATGAGAAGTGGCTTAGACTCAGAAAGCACCTTATCCTCAATGGCTTCATGGGGAGTTCCCTACGACCAGCTGACTGAAGAAGAAAATAATTCAGAATGGTTTCTAGATGGTTTTACATGACATGATGGCACCACTCAGAGGTGACCCTAAAAGATAATGGAAATGGACAGAAATTTGGGCACTGGACCTAGAAGAGACAACCAAAGGTTTGGATTTATGCTGATTATGGGCAACTGCTAAGAGTCTGGCTGGATGATCGAGGGCACCAAAAGACCAAGCAGGAAATTTGCTGACAATAAAGTCAGAGGAAGTGGTATGTGGACAGACCTCCCCAAATAGAGAATATGTCCACATGAATGCTCACCAAAGGCTATCTGTTGCAGAGGCTCTAAATAAATTAGGTGGAGAAGATGACATTCTCTGTGGATGCCTTTGAGTTCCTTTTTGTAGCCTCCCAGTCCTTACTCAATGGGCTCATGAACAAAGTGGCCACATGGCAACATGGGCTCAATAATACAGGCTTTGTCTCACCAAGGCTTATCTGACTATAGCTACTGATGAGTACCCATTGCAGAGACTAAAGAAGAGTCCCTAATATGACAACACTCGCCAAGGAGAACCACCAGCCACCTGATAACACTGGACCCCTTCCATCATGAAAAAGGCAGAGAATTATCCTCATTGCAATAGATTATTACTCTACATATGGATTTGCCTTTTCAGCCTGCAGTGCTTCTGCCAAAACCCCATCTGTGGATTTATGGATTGTCTCATTCCTGTCATGGTATCTCACAATGGCATCACTTCTAACTAAGAAACTAATTTTACAGGCAAATAATGAGCAACAGGACACATCCCAGAGAATTCACTGGTCCACATACCCATAATCTAAAAACAGCTTGCCTGTGTGGACTGGCCTACTGAAGACTCAATTGTGGTTCCCACTGGGTGACACCTTGTGGGCCTGGAGTGCTATTTTACATGTTACAATGTATTCCAATATACAGTGCTGTTTCTCCCATAGGTGGAATACACTGGTCTGTGAACCAGTGTAGCAAAATGTTTGCTTCTTGTCCCTGCAATACTGGGCTCTGTGGATTTACCAGTTTCCTATTTCCAGAGAATGCTTCTATCATGGGACACAAGAGTTCTACAGAACAGGTAAAAATTGCAAAAAGTATCATTACTCTTTATGTTGCAGTTTTATTTTAAACGGCAACAATTAATGTCAACTCATATACCAATATCCAAAAGGCATACCACTTATTTGAAAAATATACTAAGATTTAAACTAACAATTCTAATCCAAGCTATATTCTGGAATCGAAGAGTCAGGATAATAGTTTTCTTTCATTCTGAATTGATTTTTAAATACACAAAATTAACACTGTAAATATAAATATGTTTCTTTTCCTAAACAAAGATTTAGTCTTTAATTATTATAATGAATAGAATATACATATTTCACTTTAGCTGACTGCCAAACTGGCACCTAAAATTTTGAATTTAGCAAATATAAAGGACTACACATAACCAAATAATAAGAAAAGTTGAAATTTAATCAAGGTTCTTAGATAGGTGAGTGAAGACCACCATAGCACAATAAATATAGCTAAAAAAGCTCACAGAACTAATCTTTTTAAAAATGAACAAAAAATATTCTATGCTGACTTTATAAGGAGGAGGATGTGAACACTGAGTACTTACCCTGCCAGGCACTGCTCTAAGTATTAACTAAGGAAACCTCACAATTATCCCATGATGAGTTTATTGTTTTCATCCCCATTTTATAAATAAAGAAATGTAGGCAAGAGAGGTTAAATAACCTGCTCAACCAAGGAAACCAAGGTCAAACAGCCAGTAAGTACCAAAGTGGGGATATGGACCAAGTCTGGCTCCAGAGCCATCCTCTTATTCATTCTGCAGTATGGACTATATACCAAGAGCTGGGACTAGGGGAAAGCAAGTGAGGCACTTGTCTTGGGTGCAATTAAGGAGGTACCAAAAAAAACCTGCAAGTGATCAAGATAAATAATATTTAAAAGCAATATTTTGAAATATGAGAATGCAAAAATTCCATGACAAATAAAACATCAAACTTTAAAACAAACACAGATTCAAATTTTTTTCTGTTGCCTTAGGCTCCAATATGGCTTGGCATTGTTACTGGCTCTGTCTTTATTTAAAATTCTGTGCCTGAGGCAAAGGTTTCACCTCACTAGCCTCACCCTAGACCTGGCATTGCTATAATATCATAACAAAATCCAAACCAAATTTTTCCTTTATATTAAATCCTGACCAAACTGGTAATTATCTAAGCTATTCATATCTTTCTGAAACATTCAATAGGCAAAAACATTCTAACATTGAATATTTAGAGCGTTCATTCACCTTTTAGCCATAAAAAAAAAAAAAAACATTTTTGGCAAAAGATAATTATATGCTCAGTCTTAGTCTACTGCAGTATATTCTTACCACATTAAATAATCACATATGCATTCAACAAATATTTATTGAGCACCCACTATGTGCTAAGTCTAGATTAGGTGCCCCCCATCAATGGAATGATTAAGTGGAATTTTTATACAGGAAAAGGGGAAGTAGACATTTATTTAAGGGATACATATTATGGAGTATATTTTTCCTTTTAATCTGCACATTATCCCTCTTTTGTAGATGGAAGACTGAGGCTCAGAGAGGTTGAATAATTTGTTCAAGATTATCCAGGTGGAAAGTGGCAGAACTAGATTTAAACTCAGATGTGAATGACTAAAATATCTATTTGCTATTATACTGACAGTAATAACTAACAGTTATTACACTATTATATAAGACAATTCAAATTTCTACATAGATGCCAAAGCAATTTTTTTTTTTTTTTTTTTTTTACCAGGAGGTCCTGGGGATCAAACCCAGGTCCCTCCATATGGGAGACGGATGCTCAACCATTTGAGCCACATCTGTCCCCCCAAGCAATCTAGAAAACATTTATGACAAGAGGGAAAGTGAAAATATAGATTTACAATTAAAACTGTAAAAATTTGTTTGCATGTGGACAAAGAGTAAAGAGAAGTAAATTGGATGATTTCAGTTGGCAACAGTCTTTAAAAACTTATATAATATAATAAAAGACATAAAAAGAAATTGGTTAAAATAGGATAATACAAACCTAAGTGTCAAACTGGTATTTTTCATTACGTAGTATAAACAGAAAAGAATTTCATTTATAGTATGCCTGATACAGAAATTAAAGACTTTCAAGAAAGGATTTAGTTATGATCAATCTGAGCTCCTACATTCTATGAGGTCAATTGTTTGGTTACCACTAATACTCCCCAAACAACAAAATGCTATGATTAAATGTGACCTAGCCAAATGTATAATTGGAACTAAAACTTGAAGTTTATACCTATAATTTAACAAAAGGTCACAGCATGGTCACTGAGTCTAAATAAAACAATTACCTAGTTTTAAAAAATCTTCTTCACTATATTTATTGTCCATGTACATTATCCTTCTATTTACGGCTTTCAACGTATTTCCCCTTCAAGAACACCAAATTCTGACTTACATCCAATACACAAACTTGGCTGGTAGGAATATGAATAGGAATAGTTTCTCAAAAGTCTTAGGTCTGACCAGTGAAAAGAAATAAAACATCCAGGAGGGAGTTATCTAAATTTGAAATATTTTACAACAGACAGAATAGTAATTTTACTAAACATTGGACTTAGTCACAATACACAATCACTTGTTCTGAGGTACACTAAGAAATGTTCAACTTTCTAAAAAATTAAGAATGTTAATAAAAAGCAAACTAACAATAATCTTAAGAGTACAAGTGTTCAACATCACTCTATTTTTCCAATATCTAAGATGCATGTGTGGTACCTAATAATTGGAAAACTACTCAGGTTCTGTCAAATTACAACTGATAGTAAAAAATATTTGCACCTTTAAGAAACAAGCAGCATTCTAAAGGAAATCAGTATGTACCTGATAATCATTTCTCTTAATATTTGGAACATCCATGTTGTGAGTAGAAGGGCAAATATCTTCATATTTTTTGCCCGTGAAAATATCAATTCCAACAAGATGAACCTATCACAGGAGGAAAAGAGGAAACCTGTTCAATCTCTACCAAACTTATCACTCATTACATACACAAGAACAGATACCAAAGCTAATTATGACAAATTCTTGCTCCTCCTCTCAAGGTCATCTAATTTTACTTAAGGAAAAAAAAATGGCAGTGGTCATAGAATGGAAAAGCAGTAAATAACAGTATCATGACATATCAAGACCCTAATATCATACATAGTCAGCAATTCTTGATAAGGATAGATAAGAAAAATTAAGTTCGGTTTCTGAGAATTCCCTTAGAACAGGTTTTCGCATCTGTGATTTGAATAGATCTTCTACATCTTCTAAGATCTTCTGGGATTTAGGTAAGTTTTAGTTCCCACTTAATAATACCTTTTAAGAGCCCAAGAAGGAAATGCTACCTTTCAGTATTCAAGTAATAGCTGATCATCCGGCAATCGTGGGAAGAGGAAAATGAAATTACAAAATTCTAAATGCAAAAATCTCAATATCAGTAATGAAATACAGATGATTGAAATACCAACGTTAAAGCTAAAAACAGACGTGGAAGGGTACTTACCTTAGCATGACCGTGCTTTCCAGTTTTGGAAGTTGACATCTCCACTATTTTGCATGGTCGTCCTTTAAGCACCACGAAGCCGTTTTTGCGCAGGGCCGAGCACTGCATAGGGTAAGTGCTGGAAGCCCCAGCATCTCCAGTAGTGAAATCAATTTCATCTGCCATGGTGGGCTGGGGAGATGGTAGCTTTTCCGAGGGAACTACGCAAAAAAGTTTGTGTTTGCTTGTTAACAACGAGCGTGCGGGCGGGGAAACGACTCATTTCAGACAGGTTACGTGCCAAGCATCATTTTTGTATTTACGGAACACCCACCCAAGGCGAACCCGCACTTTCGAACCCCGGCCTCTACAAAGTTTTCCATCCATTGGTGGGAAGGTGGGGAAGCGAGTTGTAGAGTTTGATCGGGAAGGGGTACACCCCCTCGGAAACTCACCGGCGCTGAGGGCAGCAGGAGCCGGCGACATTCCCGCGCCGCGCCGCACCGCCGAGCCCTCCCCGCCGCCCCGATCCCCTCTGTCGGGGGCCCAGCCCAGGCCGCACGTACCCGCGAAGGATGGGGAATAAGAGAACCCGGCCGACAGCACCTGGCCCTCGGGTAAGGGCGCGAACAGCGCCCTTCAACACGCAGGCCACCGCCCAGGACGCTTAGGCGGCCCCTGTACCACCAGCACACCCGGCCCGGCCGGACCCGCGTGGGCCTGAGCCCCGGCCGATCCCGCGCTGGTCTCGGCTCCCCCATCCATCCTTCCACCTTCCCTCGGTCAAGGCTCGGCTCCCGCCGCCTGCCCGGGTCCTGCCTCGCACCAGTACTAGTCCCACCAGCTTCTTCCCATGTCTTCACCTTCCAGCAGGGAAAGAGAGCCTTCGCCTGCGAACCCGCGCGGGTACCCCACAGCTACAGCGGTGGCGGCAGCGGCGGCGGCCGCGGCAGTTCCAAGAGACGGGGCGGGGCCGCCACACTTTCCACACCCGGGCCTCCCCGCCCTTTCCCGCCCCCACCTCAGCTCCACTTCCGGGATAGGCCCCCGGCGCGTCACAGGCACCGCCCTATCGGTCTACCATTGGCTACAGGGTTACCAAGACCCCGCCCAGTCACGTGAAGAGCGCCCTGGCAACCCCACGTGCTGCGGATTAGTACACTTCCGGCGTGGAGAGCGTTTTCTGGAGTCTCACTGCTGAGGCTGAACTCGCCAGCTAGGAAACTTGTATTGTGAAACTTTTGGGTTCGTTATATTCGGGTCCCAGTCAATGTTAACGGGAACAAATGGGCGCAGGCCACGCGCCCACATACCCCTGCCCTCAAGTGCTTGGGGATTGTCACGTGACGACCGCTGTCAGAGCTCGCGAGGCACGCGAATTCAGCGGATGCACCGCTTGGCTGAGGAGAGAGCTATGGATTCAGCTTTTGGTTCAGCTTGCAGGCCTCTGGGGTTCGAACTCACCCTTGTTCTTTGAGGAAAACCCAAGATGCAATTTTTTAATTGCCTGACTCCTCTTGCGGAACACCCATTCACCCCATGATGACATTCTGGAAGCAACTGGGTGCCCCGCCAGAGTTAGCGGTACTCTTAGGGGAGATGGGGGTGGGAGCTCCTGAGACCGCCACGACATGAAAAGCAGCAGTGAAATAGTGACATGACCTAACCCATTCTCCATACCAGAGGCTGTTATGGAGTGGGGAAGTCTGACTTGTGCCCCGTTGTCACAGGTGTCTTGCAAACTCAGCTCTTTTTTCCTCGTGGCATTGTGGTTCTTTCGAGTTTTGGGGCGTCTGTCCAGAACCTCAGTGGAGCGTTGGGTTATCTTTAAAATCGACCTGGACCCGATAGAGGCTTGAATAGGATTAAGGACCTAGGTTTTTAAAAGAGATATGCACCATTTCACGGTTCTCTGTTTCACAACTCACCACATTCTACCTTGGAGAGGTGACCTAGGAAACTACTTCCCACTCCACACCCCCAATTTATGTGATCGTATGATTTTGTATTGCTGTCTCATGAGTAATCCCTTTTCTCACATTCCTATGGGCTCGGCTCTACAGTTTACACAGCTATTTCAGGTATTGTCTAATTTAACTTTAACAATAAACAATGAACTGATGAAAGAAAGAGGCCGATATAAACCTGGTTCCTGAGTTCACTTTGTTTTTCTTTACAGCACTCAACCTTTCCTTCTTGGGCTATTATTGTTATGTGGGTAGGCATTGTGCTAAATGTTTTATGTGCATTATTCATTTAATCTTTTCTTATTCTTTATTATTTTTTAATTTTTTTATTTCTTTTCTGGAGGTACGGGGATTGAACCCAGGACCTCCTACATGGGAAGCGCCTGAGCTACATCTACTCTGCTTATTCTTTTTTTAAACCTCAGGATTATTGCATTGTATATATGCAAAGTTCACCATTTTAAGTTCTGTGAGCTTTGAGAAACAAATACAGTATGTAACCACCCCTATAATCAGGATAGAGAAAATTTCTCTCACTCCAAAAGGTGCCACTTTGTGGTCAATCCCTGCCCCCAACCCCAGCCTCTGGTTACCAGTTCACCACTCCTCTTTTATCTCCGTTTTTAGTTAGGAATAAGGCAGAGGAAGGTTACCTTAACCTGCCCTAGATCATACAGCTAACAAGTCCGAGAGCCAAAATGGAAATCTAGGCAGTTTGGCTCCAGAACCCACTGCTTTAACCACCACACATACTGCGTTCACATAATATAACAAAGCATAGGATTTGGAATCAGAAGATTAGGCTTCATTCATTTAACAAGTATTTATTAAGCACTAGTGCCTCTTGAATTACTAATTGACCAAGATAGTGCTTAGTCCATAGGTGCTTGCAGTCTAGTGCAGGAGACAAACTTGCAATTTTAACGGAGTATAATAAATGCTACTATAGAAATAATTATAGGATGCTGAAAAAGGGGGTGCCTTCTCATCCAGACTAGGTGTCCAACTGAAATATCATGCAAGCCACATATATAATTTTAAGTTGTCTTGTAGCCATATAAAAAGTAAAAAGAAACATGAAATTAATTTCAGTAAGATAGTTTAACCAAATTATCCAAAATATTTCACATGCAACCAATATAAAAATTATGAATAAGATACATTCTTTTTTCATACTAAGCCTTCAAAATATAAATTCACATTTACATTACACCTCAATTTAGCAGGGCCACATTTAAAATCTTAGCAGCTTGGTGTGGTTATAACCGATATCACACATGTAGGTGGTTTGGAGATGGCTTCTCTTATGGGGGGATGATATCTAATTTGAGCTGAAAAAAATAGAAATTAGCAATGGGGAAAGGGTTAGAAAAGTCATTTTAGGCAAAGAATATGGGGGTACAAAGTCCCAAAAGTAACAATCATGGCATCATCCTGTACAACAAATGGTTTAGCAGAACTGGTGTGTACTGTAAAGAGTGATGAGCAAATTTGTACTTTCTCCTAAGGGCAATTGAGAAAACATTGAAAATCTCTCTCTCAATGACAATAACATATTTTTTATTTAGAAAGACCATTCTAGTTGCAATATAGAGAATTTATTAGGAGAGAGAATGTTGGAAGTAGGAAACCAGTAAGAGAAAATAATTATGTCCCAAATAATATTATTCACAGGTAATAATATAGTCACAGGTAGTGACTGTGAGAACATAGAGAAGGTAGAAATAAGAGT
Organism: Chaetophractus vellerosus; assembly: GCA_004027955.1. Lineage (NCBI taxonomy): Eukaryota > Metazoa > Chordata > Mammalia > Cingulata > Chlamyphoridae > Chaetophractus > Chaetophractus vellerosus. The sequence goes on from PVKH010003353.1 coordinate 22,176, forward strand.
TATGAGGGAAAGGGAACATCATAATTAATTGAAGGTCAGAAGTCAAAATGGGAAGGCACAGAATGTGAGGAGGAGGAAAGAATCAGGTTTATGACATGAAAACCTGGGAGAATGGTGGTACCATTCATTGAGATGAAAATATAGGAGATGAAACAAGTTTACAAGGGAAGTTGAATTCACTTTTGTGCATATGGGGTTTAAGTTTCCTATGGAAGAGAAATCTATCTGAAATATCGCTATACATTTGGGAATCATCAGTATATAGATACTAATTAAAGCCTAAACCTGGGAATAGATGTAATGTCTTAGGGTAGGTAGGTATGCACAGTGAAAAAAGAAAAAAAAAGAGGCGAGCCTGGACAGAATCCTCCTACATTTAAGGAATGCCCTGAGGAAGAGGAGAATGAGAAAGAGCGTTGTGTTTCATAGGGCTCTTTGGTTGCAAACAACAGAATCCAACTCCAACCAACTTAAGCGAAAAGCATGTTTACTGGAACGATATAGAGGAGACACAACCCTGAAGGGAAGCCTGAGAGGACTGGAACACTGCAACTTTGGAGTTTCTGTAGTACCAACCATTTTATAGTTTATCTGATGCCATCAGAATGAACAACCTCTAGATGTAAAGAGAGTCCAAGAATCAAAGTTCTGGAAGATGGTGTTCCAGTTGCTCTAGCTTTGGTTTCCTGTGGAACTATTGGCAAGGCACCCTGTTCCAACAGTCCACTTATTGCCTCTGAAATATGCCAAAGAATTTCTAGCTTGTCTGCTTCCTTTGAAATGGAATAGCATTGGATTCAGAATAGCATTAACCAAATCAGCAAACTGTCTCACTTAGCTAGACAAACGACATATTGATATATACCCATATCAACAAATTAAGCCCGATATAAATTTTTTATCTGCCCTATATGGATGCACACTCTCCATTTCTACAAATTCCAGATTTTGACAATATAAATTTTAAAAATCCCTGTAATTCTTGTGGCTAAACTTTCACTTCCAAGTAGTTTATTTTGCAATCTACTTCCAGTCTGAAAATTGGGATTGGATTCTGGTCTAAATCACAATGAAGGGTGAGGCATAAAGGCAATTATTGCTTTCCTCCTGCAAGGGAGTGACAATTTCTTCAAGCAAGGGAGAAACAGCTTCTTTAGACAAGGGTAGACAACACTATATATAGTGTTTTGGGAGGATTTGGAGGTTTGGAGTACTTTAAAGTTCTTTTTTTTTTTTTTTTTTTTTTTCCAGATATCCCTATTCTCTTTGCTAGGGACTTTCCCTATATTATCTCATGTTTACAAACAGACCTGTGAACCTAGCAACCCACAAAATGAAACTTGTTTCTCAGCAAATCTTAGCTTTTTAATAGTGTGGTTTTTTTTTTCCTTGCTTTATAACAAGAATTTAGGGATTAGAATGCCTCTTGCTAAACCTTAAAAGCTACCCAATGCTGTTGGAAAGAGCCATCCTACCCCCAAAGTTCTAAAACTCTTCTCATCCTTTGAATTCTTTAAATTGTTCCATGGCAGCAGCTACCAGTTTACCTTCACTAGAACTTCATTTTCACTGGGCTCACAGCCCAGAAGAGAATTTATTGAGCTGTTTCACCTCTGCATACTGTATACTGCTCGTAATATGAACTTGGAATATGTTACTATTTTTCACCTCATCTTGGTTCTAACCAGTTTTCCATATCCACACTTACAAGATAATAGCAGGAAATAAAAAATAAATCTTAAAAAAAAAATAATGTGTGGCCTGTAGCTCCTGGGTACCAATCCAGATTAATTAGGGTTCTTTGGTTACAAGCAAAAGAAACCGATTTTGGTTAAGCAAAAATAATTTAATGGAGTAGATGAAGGGGTTGCCACAACTGAAGGAAAGAATGAAGAATTGTGTAGAAAGGACCAAAATGAAGCACCTCTGGGGATCTTAATTGCAAATTTGGATCTGTTATTGGAACAAAAGTTTTCAAATTGTTTGGGATGACATGATCATTTCCTTACTAGGTATGTGTGATAAACCTTGGAAAGATTTACAGTCATGTATAGAAATGATGTGGGTTTAATATTTTCTGTTAATGGGTATGGATTTGAATTTTTAATTATTTGTAATAGTTAAGATAATTTAGCTTATTAAAGATAAACCTTGAGATTCCAAATTTAAAATGCATAACTGGGTGATTGAATTAAACTTGTGTTTTTAGATTGAAATCTTACTAAGTTTATAAGTAGTATTAGAACATTTAGAAGAACTTAAAACGCACCATATTTATAAATTACACTTATTACATTTACAAGAACTACATATACACTTGGGAAGGTTTTATTTGTTTATTAGACTGTCGGTGTACTTGAGAAAAAAAACAGAATAGCCAGGGCTATTTCTGGCGCTGGCGCGGCTCCAAGTGAGCATCCGCCTGTGCCGCGGTGGAGCGCGGCAGGTCTTCAGCGACTGGCACTGTCGCTCTCTGCAGCCCAGAGCGCGCACCGTAGGCTGGCGGCCCGGCTTGAGCATCCCCGCCATCGCCGATCCAAATCGAGCTGGCAGTCCAGCCAGCCCCTGGCCTCCAAGCAGGAAAAGGACCGCACTAAGCAGCAAGGGCGGGGCCGGCCACGCAAGTAGCCTCCGAAGGAGCCCAGCGAAGTGCCAAAACTTGGAGCATCGGGGCCGACCAAAGGGGAGCAAAAACAAGGGTGCTGCGGAGACCAAGAAAACCACCACAACCCCCAGGGACGAAACCGAGGGGCAGACCCAAAAAAACTGGAGGAGGAGGAAGAAGGCATCTCGCAGGAGTCTTCGAAGGAGGAGCAGTGACTGTACTGCGCACTCTGGCCCACTGTGGCCGGTGGGAGCAGTGTCCCGGGGCTGGACGGCCTCGCTCCACTCCTACCGCCTCTGCGCCTTCCCCAGCCCACGCATCAACAACCCCTCC
>PVKH010003354.1:0-25082 GCA_004027955.1 Chaetophractus vellerosus
CTAAAAAACACACAAATCGCCGAAATTGACTCAAGAAGAAAATCTCAACAGACCAACAACAACTAAAGAGATTGAATCAGTAATCAGAAACCCCCAACCAAGAAAACTCCATGACCAGACGGCTTTACTGCTGAATTCTACCAAATGTTTAAAGAAGAGTTAACACCAATCCTCAAACTCTTCCAAAAAATTAAAGGAGAGGGAACAGTTACTAATTCTTCTGTGTGGCCAACATTACCCTGATGATCAAAGCATGATAAAGACACCACAAGAAAAGAAAATGACAGGCCAATATCCCTTATGAATATAGATGCAAAAATTCTCAGCAAAATACTAGAAAATTGAATCCAACAGGATATTAAAAAGATTATACACCTGAAATTTATTCCAGGAAGGCAACAGTGGTTTAACATACAAAAATCAATATAGGGGAGTAGCTCAAGTGGTTCACCTGTTTCCCATGTAGAGGGTCCCTGATTCAATCCCTGGTACCTTCTTAAAAAAACAAACGAATGAAAAAAAAAAAACAACTCTCATTGGGGAGTGGATATAGCACAGTGGTTGAGTGCCTGCTTCCCACATGTGAGGTCCCAGGTTCAATCCCCTTTACCACTTAAAAAAAAAAATCAGTAAAACATGACATTAATAGAACAAAGGGAAAAAAGCATATAATCTCTCAATTGATGCAGAAAAGGCATTTAACAAAATCCAACATCCTTTCATGATAAACTCAGAGTGAATATTATACTTATACAGTAGTGAAAAACAGAGTTTTTCCTAAGATCAGGAACAAAACAAGAATGCCTGCTTTCACCACTGTTTGTATTGAAAGTTCTAGTTGGAGTAATTAGATAAAGAAATAAATGGCATTCAAATTAGAAAGATTAGTAAAACTATATCTATTCATAGATTACATTATGCTTTATATAGAAAAGCCCAAAGAATCCGCAAGAAAGATACTAGGGCTAATAAATGAATTCAGCAAGATTTCAGGGTACAAGAGCAACCAAAAATCAATTGTGTTTCTATTCACTGGCAATGAATAATCCAAAGAGGAACTTAAGAAAACAATTCCATTTACAATAGCATCTAAAAGAATAAAATATCTAGAAATAAATCTAACCAAGGAGATTAAAGGCTGGTACACTGAAAACTATAAAATATTGCTGAAAGGAATTAAAGAAGACCTAAATAAATGGAAATACACCCCATTTCCATGGATTAGAAGATGTAATCTCATTAGGATCTCTATACTACCGGTATTAGTCAGGGTTCTCTCAGGTAACAGAATCAACAGGAGATATGTCAATAATATGAGATTTTATAAGAGTCTCTCACGCAACCGTGGGGATGCACAAGTCCAGATCCGCAGGCAGGTTGCAAACCAGGGACTGTGGTGAAAGTCCAATGAAAGGTCCTTGATGAGTTTCTGGGAGAAGTTGGCTGTCCAAAGACAAGCTGGGAAATTCTCTCTAAATGCTGAAATCACTTCCCCTTTTAAGGTATTCAACTGATTGGATAAAAGCGTCATCCATTGCTGAAGGCAGTCTCCTTGATTGATGCAGATGTAATCAGCCAACTTAATAGAACAAACTCACTGGTGACCAAAGTCCATAAATATTCTTGTATTACAATTAGCCCAGTGCTTGCTGGACCAAACACCTGTTCTCAATTACCTGGTTGAGTTGACACATTAGCCTAACCATCACACTACCTAGAGCTATTTATGGATTTAATGCAATCCTTATCAAAATTCTAGGAGACTTTTTTGCAGAAATGGAAAAACCAATCCTGAAATTCATATGGAATTGCAAGGGACCCTAAATAGCCAAAACAATCTTGAAAAAGCACAGGATTGGAAGTATCACTCTTCCTGATTTCAAAGTTTATTACAAAGCTTCAGTAATCAAAACTGTGGTACTGGCATATGGATAGACAGATAGATCAATGGAATAGAATTGAGAGTTCAGAAATAAACCCAAACATCTATGACCATTTGTTCTTAACAAGCCCATCCAATGAGGAAAGAATATTCTCTTTAACAAATGGAACCGTAGCAACTGTGAATCCATGTGCAAAAGAATGAGTTTGGGGAAGCAGATGTAGCTCAAGCAACTGGGCTTCTGCCTACCACATGGGAAGTCCCAGGTTCAGAGAAGCTGAGCTGATGCAACAAGATGACACAACAAAAGACACACAAAGAGGAAAGACAGTGAGACACAACAAACCAGGGAGCTGAGGTGGCTCAAGCGATTGAGCGCCTCTCCTACATGGGAGGTCCCAGGTTCATTTCCCAGTGCCTCTTAAAGAGAAGACAAGCAGATACAGAGAGCAGACAGCAACTGCAAACAATGGGGTGGGGGGCTGTAAATAAATAAAATAAATCTTTAAAAATATGAGTTTGGACCCCTCCCTCTTACCATATAAAAATTAACTCAAAATGGATCAATGACCTAAATGTAAGAGCTAAAACCATAAAACTCTTAGAAGGAAATTTAGGGGGAATCTTCAGTGTCTTGTATTCTTGGTCATGACACCAAAAGCATGAGCAACAAAAGAAACAGTAGATAGATTGGACTTCATCAAAATTAAAACCTCTTGTTATCAAAGGACATTATTGAGAAAGTAAAAAGAAAACTTATGGAATGGGATAAATAGTTGTAAATCTGATAAGAGTTTAAGATCCAGAATATATTCAAAACTATTACAACTTAACAACAAAAATACAATAAAGAAGACAAAGGACTTGAATTGACATTTCACCAAAGTGAATATACGAACAGCCAATAAGCATATGAAAAGAAACTCATCAGGAAGCGGATGTGGCTTAAGCAATTGGGCTCCTGTCTACCATATAGGAGGTCCAGGTTTGGAATCCTGGGGCCTCCTCATGAAAGGCAAGCTGGCCCACATGGAGTGCTGGCCCACACGGAGAGCTGGCGCAGCAAGATGATGCAACAAAAGGAGACAGAGGAGAACAATAAGAGAAGTAGCAGACCAGGGAGCTGAGGTGGTGCAAGAGATTGAGCGCCTCTTTCGACTCTGAAAGGTCCCAGGATCAGTTCCCGGTGCCACCTAAAGAAAAGACAAGCAGACACAGAAGAACGCACAGCAAATGGACACAGAGAACAGACAGTGAGCGTAAAACAATGAGGCTGGGAGGGGGGTAAATAAATCTTAAAAAAAGAAAGAAAAACTTGTTAGCCATTTAGGGAAATGCAAATCAAAATCACAATGAAATACCACTTCATACCCACTAGGATGGCTATCATTTAAAAAATGGAAAATAACAAGTGTTAGGCAGGTTGTGGAGAAATAGGAAAACTTGTGCATTGTTTGCAGGAATTAAAATGGAATAGTCACTGTTGAAAATAATTTGGTGGTTCCTCAAGAAGTTAAACATCAAATTACCATATAAACCAGCAATTCCACCAGTATTTACCCAAAAGAATTAAAAGCAACAACTTGAACAGATACTTGTATACACATATTCATAGCAACATTATTCACAAGAGCCAAACGGTGGCTATACAATCCAATGACCCAAGTGTCCATTAAAAGATGAATGAATGACTAAGCAAAACGTGATCTACATACACATCAAGTATGTATTCTGTCATAAAAGGGAATGAAGTTCTGTTACATGCTACAACATGGATGAACTTTGAAAACATGCTAACTGAAATAAGCCAAACATGAAGACAAATATTATATGATTCCACTTATCTAAGTAATTTAGAATAGGCCAAAACACAGAAACAGAGTACATGAGTGCTTACCAGAGGGTAGTGGGAGGGGAAATGGGGAGTTACTGCTTAATGGGTACAGAATTGCTATTTGGGATGATGAAAATGTTCTGGAAATAGACAGTTGTGAGAACAATACATCATCATCAAAGTACTTTTAATATCACTGAATTGTGAACTGAAAAATGGTTAAAATGGTTTTTACGTTATATATATTTTACCACAATAAATTTCTTTTAAATGAATGTGTGGAATCAGGAAGTGGTGAGATTATACAACAAAGTGTATGCACTGCAGATCACTTAACTATACACTTTAAAATGGTAAGTTTTTTGTTATGTGACTTAAATTTCCATTTTTTTTAAAGGGAATATGGTAAAAATTTAAAAAGCAACAAGTCTGGATGCAACAAGTGAAGGACAGTCAAGAGAAATGTTATTCTAACATTTTTTGACTGCTCAATACAATTCCTTTAACACAATGAAAGGTAGTATAGAAAAGAAAAACTAAGAAGGGAAGAACACAAAGTTCTCTGTACATTGCAAAGGGTAGTAGTGGAAAATCACGTTTGAGATGTTTTCCCAAGATTTATCTACCTGAGCTGAACCATCAGGAAGCGCTGGCAGCCGTCCCCTAGATCCACAGCTACCGCTGTACAGTCATTAAGCCTCGATGAGCACTGACCACAGAGAGTCCTGATGGGGACATGCAGACAAACAGGCAGAGAGCCTCCAAAGAACTTACCAGGAAAGCCCCTGTTGTATTCAGGGAAATAAACATTCAGTGTCTTGGAACTCGGGATTACAGAATGTGTTGTGGATTGATAGAGGTGTCAAACCAAAAATTTAAATGAATGATTTTAAATGAACATGTTTTGAAACGTTCTCAAAAATCTTGCACGCTCCAAAACATAAAATGCTGGACAAACGTAAAATTTGTGCACTAGTGTTTTTACATTATTCATAATAGCCAAAAAGTGGAAACAACCCAAAGGTCCATCAACTGATAATGGATACACAAAACATGGGAAGTCATGCAGTGGGATATTCCTCCGCAGCCAAAAGGAATGAAGTTCTGGCACACGCTACGGTAAGGATGACAGCATGCTGACTGAAAGGAGCCAGGCACAGGAGGCCACTCACTGCCTGGTTCTATTCATACGCAATATCCGGCATAGGAAAATCCACAGAGACAGGAAGTAGATTGACGGTCACTGGGTACAGGGTTTCTTTTTAGGGTGGTGAAAAGTTCTGCACTTAGATAGTGGTGATGGTTGCACAAGCTTGTGAGTTTTATGGTATGTGAACTATATCCCAATGAAATACATCCATAATTTTTTAAAAAGTTAAATGATACAGATCAAAGAAAACTCACATACATAACCACAGAAGATTGTATTTACTTGGTTCCATCTTTCATGAAAGGAACCGTATTCCCTTAGGAGCCTGCGGCCCTTCTTGTGATCACCCTGCTCCACTGCCCATGGGCTATCACACATTACACAACTCATAGATTCTCCCACCACAAAGCTCTGCTCCAAGAACATTACCGCCCAGTAGCACCAGTCCCAAGGCAAATTCTGGGGTCTCTGGCCCTGAAGATGTCTTCAAGTCTAAATAAAGTAGGAGTGGCCTCTGGCTGTGATGGACATTCCAGAATGGGGAGGGAAGACTGAGCTTTACCGGTTTGACCCCAGGGCTGCCATGTGGTCATGTGGCAATTTGAGCAGCACTAGCCTCCAAGTCTGACCACTGATCCCTTTAGCAGGTCGGAGAATTTCAACATCAGCCCTCAGAAGGGGGGTGTCTTTATGAAAAATCCTCCGCTGCAGGTCAGCCTCCTGCTCTATGCCTGGGAGAGTCAGTCCTACACTACTCAGGGCAGAATTCTTGCTTGGGGCTGCCCAGATTAACCTCTAGATCGGTCTTTCCATTTAAGTTTAAATATTTGGGACAAATGTTTGCTAAGCAGTTATTAATCTATTTTGGACTCTATACTTCTTCAGACATCTGATGAAAGTGATAAACTCCCCAGAAAAAAATGCACACACCTAATATTCAGGAATTTAATGATTGAATCTTGTCTTTGGACAATGGATCAACCCCCATGTAAAGAATCCTTGATTCGCAGGGAGGCACCAGGGCTGGCTTCCGTTTTGGACTTTGGGATTCTGATCACATACTTTAAAACGATCCCCAGGGGAAAAGAAGTAGTTGGAATCAATCTTCAAAAGAACTGGTTAATCTCAGGGAGACGAAGAAGAGAAGTCTCCAGTGCCTGAACCTGAGGTCCAGGAATAAGCTGGGTGAAATCCCTATTGGAGTTCAGTTCTGGAGAGGCACTTGCAGGTGCCATGGCTCGGGGGGTGGGTGGGTGGGGGACATTTTGGTACTTACAGGTCAACCGACATCTTAGAATTAGTCTAAACAATCCCTAGTGTAAACAATCCCGGGAGAAATGAAAGCTTCTAAAGCCTGAGGCTGTTGGAGATTCTTTATTGCATTTCAGAAGGGAAGTTTTCCTTAAATTTGTTAGCAAAATTTCAGAATTCCAGGGTTCCTGTCCTAATGTCCGGGGACGCTCCCAGAACCCAGGGGTGTTCCGGACACCAAGGGGGTGACCTGCGCAGCATCCTGGGGCTCCAGCAACTACGCAGGCAGGCTGGCGGCAAAGGGATGCAGAGCAGGCGCCGCTGGCCTGGGCCCCTGCAGGTCTGGCCTAAGGGTCCAAGGGCCATGGCAGGAGCTCCCAGTCACCCCTTGGGGGAGCCGAGTGCTTCTGAAGCCAGGACATAAACACAGGAAGGAGATGAGTCGGGACCAGGAGGGGCTGCCGGGAGCCGGGTGGTACCGCTGGCTCAGGCCCCAGCTTCAGTGAGTGGCGGGTGGCCCCTGATGAGGGCCAGCGGGGCAGGAAAATGGGCTCCAGTGGCGGCACGTGGGCCCAGGGTGGTGTCAGGGAAGCCTGGCCCAGGGCCGAGGAAGTCCAGTAAGGTAACCTGGGAGGGGCCAGGCCGGGGCTGAGCCTGGAAAGCAGGCAGTTTGGGGGAAGGTAAGTGGCAGGTGAGAGCCGCAGAACACCCGCTTGTCCGCTCAGGCTCGAAGCATGCAGCCCCGCTCCAGGCTTCCTTTCCCCACTCCATAAACAACCAGCACCAGTTACAGCGGTGAGCTCTGTAAACCCAGGCCCAGGGTTTGCTCCCCCGCTTTCCAGCGGAGGAGCCTCACATAAACCGAGCTTACAAAAACTGACAGCGTGTGCGCGAGGGTGGGAAATCGGGAACACTGTACTTCCTGCATGATACTTCTGTAAACCTACAACAGTTCTAATTGAGAAAATGAAAAAATTGAGGAGCGGGTGGAGCTCAGTGGCTGAGCACCTCTTCACATGTGCAAGGTCCCCGGTTCAAACCCCAGTACCTCCTAAAAATCAAAAATCAAAAAATTAAATTAAAAAAAACAACAAAAAACAGCGGACACTCCGACATACTGACAGCCAAAGTATAGGTTTATGAGAAATGCAGCCTGGCCGACCAGCCAACCACGCGGCCATTCTCACTTGGAGGTTTCCGTGGGTGGCCACGCTACCATCTGAGCAAGGGGGCTGGTTCACCCCCTTGGTGGCCTGGACCAAGCGCCACGATGCCCCCATCTGCAGGTCCAGGGAGGCACCCGCAGCCGCTGGCACTGAGGCCGCAGGCACGGGACCGTCCCACGTCAGCAGGAGGCAAAGGGTCAAGAGCCTGGGCTGGGCAGCAAGGCTGGTGGTCAGAAGGATCTGGACAGCCAAGCCAAAGGACCAAAGTCCACCCAGTGAGAACAGCAGGAAGAGCCTTAGCCCAGCCGTGAGAAAGGGCCCGACAAGGGTCTGAGCCTCCGGCGTGTCTGGACTGCTCACTGGTCAGAGAAGCCCGCCAAGAAGCACCCATGAAGAGGCTGGCGGTGCAGCAGCATCAAAACAAGGGGGCTCTGGAGCCGTCCCGATGAGCAGACAGGCTTCTGCAGGACAGGGCGGCACAGCCTCTGAGGGCGCCCTGTCCCACCAGCGGCCCCCAGAGGCAGCTTTACCCTGCCACGCACGCTGGCCAGCCCTTCACTGAAGCCGCACCCGGGGGACGCTGGCAGCATGGTCGCGCCCAAGCGAGAAGCTTTAGGCGCCAACACAAGGAAGGGATGCGAGGCCAAGCCAAAGCTGTCTTTCCACATCAGCAGGCCCCAGGTATTTCCTGCCAAGGTCCGTACTGGTTTCAGAGTATCAGGAAAGGACACCAGATGGGGCAAACCTACAAGGCAGGAGAGGAGAGAGCACTGACGCGCTCACCCAGACAGACAGATGAAGCAGGCATGGCTGGAGCCCCTTGGAAGACCATCTACAGGGGGGTCAGAGAAGCTGCCTCAGAGGCGGAGATGAGGGGCGGCACCTGTGAAGAGGACATGGGGCTTCGGGGCGAGGCAGCCTCTGCTGGCCTTAAAAATGGCATCTAGGACGCAGCACGCAGGACAGACAGAGGCATTCTGGCCAAAGGAGCCATGTGAGTATGGCTGAGGAGGGGAATGTGGGATTCTACGGGGCTGCATCAAGGACTTGGCAAAGCCGGGCCACCTCTGGGCCCACGCCTGCTCTTGTATGGCCTGCAGATTAAGGCCGCTTTTGAAATCAGCAGAGTATTTCATGAATTCAAATTCCAGTGTCCACAAATAAAGTTTTATTGGAACACAGTCAGGCCCATTTGTTTCCGTGTTGTCTCTGGTTGTTCTTGCTGACAGAGCTGAGTAACTGCAGCAGAGACCATTGACCCGCAAGCCTAAATACCTACTGTGTGGCCCTTCACGGTTCGCCAGCCTCTGGGCTAGATGATGGTTATAGAAAGAAACACTGAGGTGGGAGCAGTGAGCAATGTTGGCCGATGACACCAACGTACTCTAGCATGACGAGCGAAATTGTACCAAAGTATGGAGACCGTATCCTTCAGATGTGAGCCAACTCTGGTTTGGCATAATGACAACTGTCCAGAGCCGAGGACTCCTCCAAGTCCTGGCACGGAGGCCCCGGAGCAGAGCTGGCGCCTGCAGACTACAGAGGAGGGGGCGGTGGTGTTTCCACCTAAGCCTTGTTTTGAGCATGTATCTGTATTCGCGAGTAAAAACTCTCCATGCTCCGTCCATCACAGCCCGTTTTAATTATGCCGCTAACCCTGGGCGCCGCGTCGAGCCCGCCCCTGCGGCACTTCCCATGCAGAGGGCGCGAGCTGTGCTGCGAGGGGCACACGGGCCCTTTCCCGGGCCGCGCTTCCAGACTGCGGGCCCGATCTCCTGGGGCAGGCGCCGTCGTCCTGGAGGGAAAAGGAAAACTAAGGCACACAGAGGAGAAGGCTGCCCGCTGCTGCCGCCCGGCACGCACTCATTTCACTCGGTCGCACACGTTTATTAAGCGCCGGGACGTGCCCGGCGCTGCGCTGGGGGTACAGTGGTGGGCGCTGCGCGGCCGGTCCCTGCCCTCGAGGAGCGCACAGTCTCGGGGCAGACGTGTAAACAGGTAAATCACAACGCGCCGTGTCGAGTGTTGTCGTGGAGGTAAAAACAAAGTGCTGTGGGCACGCGAGCCGGAGCAGCCGGCACTTCCTGGGGTGGGGCCGGAAAGCGTCGCAGCTCAGTCAGTAAACACCGCACCTGGCCTGCCTCGGCTGCCGAGGGGGCGATGGGGAGATGGGGAGCGCGACTCCCGCCGCAGGGGTCAGTGGGACCCGCGGGGGCTCGGAGCCAGGGAACAGCTTCCTGCCTGTGTGTCCCCCGCACCCCCTCCCCAGGGCCGGGGGCCGCCGAGGAGCGCGCCGGGGCCCTTCGCCAGCATCTGCAGCTTCTCTAGCTAACACCGCCCGGAGACCCTGAGCTCCCACCCGCGCCGGGCCGCGCTCCAGCAGCCTGCGGCGAGCCCGCCCGCCCTCACAGCCGCCGCACCGCCTCGATGAGCTGCTGGATGTTCTTGTTCTGGTTGGAGGGCCCGTTCCTGATGTTCTCGAGCAGGCACCGCTTGAGCTCCAGCACGGCCTCGCTGTACCCCCGGCTCACCGAGGCCATGGGGGGCGCGCCCTGCCACAGGCCCGGGATGTGCCACACGTGCTGCCGCGCGGGATCGCAGAAGGCCCTGTTGGCCGGCGTCCGGGCGCTGGCCCCCGGCCTCTCCGGCTGGGCCGCGGCTCTGGCCGCGTCGCCCAGCTGCTCCAGGAGCGGCCGCCTGTCTCTTGGCCTGGGGCTGGGGGCAGACGCGTCCTGAAGGTTCTGGAACACAAACTGATAGCTGGGCAGGTGCCCCGTCTTCTCCAGCCTCAGGAAGGCGTGCAGGACGGCCAGCGGCACGTCCCGCGTCTCGGCCAAGCTGACCACCGTGACGGTGCTCAGGCCCATCAGCAGGGTGGCCAGGGACGTCTCCAGCTCGAGCCGCTCCCCGGCCGCGGGCGCGGCTGCGCCGATCAGCCCCCCCGAGTCTATCACCAGGATGTGGTCGCAGCCCAGGTCCTGGCTGAAGCCCTCGGCCACCCCGACCAGCTGCATGAAGGCCCCTCGGGGACGGCCGCTCCTGCCCGTGGCAAACCGCAGCCCAAACATGGTGTTGAGCAGCGTGGACTTGCCCGTGCCCGGCGCCCCCAGGGCCGCCAGCACCGCCAGGCGCGCCCTCCGGTCCAGCCGCAGGTGCAGCTCCTTCAGGAGCGCGGTGACCCAGCGCAGCGGCACGCTCAGCGCGCTGCCGTCCACCAGCTCCAGCGCCAGCCCCTGCAGCAGCAGCTCCAGCGCCAGCCCCGGGAAGTGCGCGAAGCGCCGCTGGCCCGCGGGCAGCCTCCCCGCCTCCACCAGGTGGCTCTCGGCCTCGTAGCACTGGCCCATCTCCCGCAGGAAGTGCTCCACGCCCACGGGGTCCGGGCGCTCGGGCAGGTCCAGCGCCCCGCAGCGCTTGGCGCGCAGGCCCAGGAGGGCCTCGGGGGGCGGCCGCGGCCTGCGCTGGGCCACGCGGGCCAGCCCCAGCTCCATCCACCGCAGGAAGTACTGCCTCTCGCCCGGCGAGGCGCTGCTGAGACCCGCCACGAACTCCTGCACGCCGCCCGCAGGCGCGTGGCGGTTCTGCTGCAGCCGCAGCTCCAGCAGCCGGCCCCGCAGCTCTGCGCGCTGCCGCTCGGCGGGGTCCCCGGCCCACGGCAGGCGGCCCAGCTCCTTCTCCACCTGCGCCGCCTTCCTCCAGGGCTCCCCCTGCAGCCGCAGCTCGTCCCTCCGGTAGCCCTCGGGGTCCTTGACCTTGCGCGTGATCTTCTCCGCCCGCTCCTTGGCCTTCTGGCACTCCTCGCAGTCCTCGTCCACCTTGAGGCCCAGCCTGCGCGCGGCGCTGGCCATGTCCTCCAGGGACACGCGCCGGCAGGGCGGCCGCAGCACGTCGCGCACGATGGCCCGCAGCCTGCGGACGAAGCCCTCGCCGTCGGTGCTGCTGACCTTGACCAGCACGTGCGAGCAGTCCATCCTCAGCACGGGGATGAGCTTGTTGAGGAAGCGCAGGTTGGCGTTGCGCTTGCCGCGGTACGGGCTCAGGATGAAGTAGAACTTGGCGGCCGACTCCCTCATGGAGTAGAGCAGCTTGTACTCCTTCTTACTGACGTTGTCGGTCAGGATGAACACGGCCGCGGACACCTCGGTCAGCAGCTTGAACTGCAGCCAGTGCGAGCCGATGTCGCCGCGCAGGTTCAGGAAGGCCACGGGCTCCGGGAAGACGTCCGCGTCCCCCCTGCCGCTCGGGGAGAACCAGGAGATCTCCACCAGCCCGTCGGCGATCTCCCGGGGGCTGGCGCCCAGGCTGAGGTCGCGGTGCCAGAAGCAGTCCCAGCGCCCGGGCCCGGGGCCCAGCACGGCGTTGAGCAGCTGGGACTTGGAGTTGCTGCTGACGTCCATGCGCACGAAGGCGAAGGCGGGCATTCTGGAGAGCACCACGCCGTCCTCCCTGAAGCCCCCCGCGCCCCTCGGGGGCTGCGACCACCACGTCCTCACCACGCCCCGCAGGGCCCACAGCAGAAACGTGTGGTAGTGGTTGTCGGAGTCGGGCAGCACAAGGGGGAGTGCAAACTGGCAGAGCGACATGCGCAGGAGGATTTCCTGCTGCAGGAAGCTGTCCGAGGAGAGCAGGAGCGCACAGAGGAGGTCCAGGGGGTTCACCGGCGCGTCGGGGGTGGGCAGCTCGGAGAAGGAGTAGATGTCGGCCGCCAACTCGTCGGCCGCGTCCCAGTACACGATCTCCTCCTCCGCCTGGCTCTCCTTCTCGGCAGGCCTGGCGTCCAGGGGCGCGTCCAGCACCATGGTGGTGTTTCTGGCCTCGGCGTTGAGGGCCTGCAGCTTTCTGAGGAAATTCCAGGGCAAGTCTTTGGGTACCTGAGGAGCCCAGTTCTTCAGGCTGTCAAAACTGATCTGCAGCGAATCCTGGAGGCTAAGTTTCTGGACCTGGTACCGCTCGAGTCCCAAAAGCGACAGCATTTCTTGAAGTCTGCTTCTCTCCACTGCGGAAAGAAGCGAATACGTCAGTGTTCGCCCTGCCTGCCCCGTGTCGGGGGCTGCACGGAGGGAGGCTCCCGGTGGCCGCGCTCCAGAGACGGACCTGTGCCGACACCAGCCCCCCGGACACCAGAGCGGTGGCCCCTACGCCGGAGGTGAAAACAGACACAGCCCAAGAGCCAAATCCAACCGCAGGAAACCGTGGCATGACACGGAAGAAAAGAAAACGGCCACTGAGGGGCCCCACTTGGGAAATGGGAGATTTCATGTAAAAGTCTGGACTTCTGGTTTCTCTTGAAAAGCTGGGCAAACCCAGCAACACTGAGCCTGACTTTAAGTGGCTCCACTGGACAGGCCACCCCCCTTAGTGCTCGCAATCCCCGGCCCCCAGGCCCCACGCCGATCCTCCCACCGAGGTCTCTGTTCTTCAGGCCCGCACACTGAGGCCCAGCAGAGGGCTCAGAATCGGAGCAAAACAACCATTTTGCAAATCTGAGGCCAATAACACAGCTTTAAACTTCTACCATATTAAAAATGTCCAGTGCAACCCAGAGACGGATGTGAATTGTGGTCGATAGTACAAATGCAAGAATGTCCCTCTGTGAACTAGAACAGACGTTCAGCACTATTGCAGGGTGGTGGGAATGTGGCGAAGCATGAGAAAAATACAACTAATGTAGCCTATGGACTGTGGTTAACAGCAATACGGTAATATTCTTGCATTTATGCCAAAGATGCACTGTGCCGATAACGGGGGTGTGGAACAAGTGCCAAATGCACGGTATGGGCCATGGTTGGTGGTAAGAGTCTAACATCATCTCATAACCTGTAACAAATGCTCCACCACGGTGTAGTGTGTCGATAGAGGGGTGTTGTATGGGAATTCTGCACCTGCGCATGATTGTTTTGAAGGCTCACAACTTCTGTAATAAAAGTATATTTTTAAAAAATGAAGCTGGTCAAAAAAATGCTCAGTGCAGAGAGTTTTAAGTCGCACTTATTTGTGCACATCTACGAATGTCACCGCCGCCATCCAGTATAAAATCTTACGACTCATAAACGTTGAGAACAGCAAAGCTCCTCCCAGAGGCGCAGTGCCTGCACCCCCAGTGCCTGCCCATCACGTCTCGCCAGCCTTCAAAGCAGCGCCTCTGGCGCACTGCGCTAGTGCACAGAACAGACAGAGCTCCCTGGCTCCCCCTGAAAGAGGGCGCAGTGCCTGCGACCCGCTGCCTGTGATGCTCACAGCAAGGACCGCTGGGCCCTGGCCAGCTGGCACTTTCTCATCTTGCCCTAGAAGGGAAAATGACAGACTCACGAGCATCTCATTCCTAGGCAGGGCCTCCATCTACTGCCTAGCGTCTTTTCTTTCTTTTTTTTTTTAATTATTTTTTCTTTTCTTATATCTTTCCTTAAACTCAGATCACCCAGGGGGCAGCATAGCTAGAGAGTACAGAGTACTGGGGAACTTGGGGCACAAACCGAAAAGCACCGCGCAAGGCGAGCCACTCTGCGCAGAAATGCCGGGTTCCGAGTTTTGCCTGAAGGAAACCAGGCGTGGAAGTGAAGGGCAATGAGAAAAGTGGAGCAAACAGGACCTGCTGGCATATACTGCCACGCCAGGCCGGTGGGGGGCTCCGGCCTGGGGATCCTGGTCCCTGGAAGCAGCCTCTGCACCAGCTGGACGGGCGGGAGTCGCTTTCACTTTCGGGAGCGTGGTGAAAATAACAGCTTCCTGGCTTGTCTCCAAAGATGCTTATGGCTGTGTCTGGGTGGAGCCGGTAGCCCGGTTATTCTAGGTCGTTAACAAGCTCCCCAGAGGCGGTGGCAGTTTATTATACTGACACACAGAGTTCGTGGCCTGGGGCGTCAGTGAACTGGAGCGGCCCAGCACAGGCCTCCCCAGGTGACTCATGCAGTCAGGTTTGGAAACCAGCTGCCTAGAGGACATCGGCTTTCAGGAAAATGGAGAGGAAAAAACTAGAGAGAAAATGGCATACCTGTTGGAAAGTCATTGTCCTGAGCCTCGTTTGAACCATCTAGGGGAAAGAAAGGAAAAAGGAAGTGTCAATCAAATAATGTGACTTTGATTGACAAAAATGTCATTTGAGCTGAACTCAGAACCCTCCCACTTTCTTACTAAGATAGCAACATCTCTCAATTGTTCAAACTACAAAATTCCAGTTATTTGCCACTTTACCCATTCCCTGTCTCTGCCCCCAATCCAATCTGCTGCCAACCCCCGCAAAATTTCTACCTCCATAATGAAACTCGCAATCATCTCCTTCCATCTCTCTCCATTCCAAATCTAGAAGGAAAAAAACAAACAAAACACATACACATACGTATTTAATTTCACCAGCAAGTCACAACCTTTCAGTCAAAAAGCTCAAGAGAGGCTCTGGTGGTGGATTTTTATTTTTTGTACTATTATTGGCTTCAGTTTGCCCTATATGAATTTTATTTTTTCAACCCAAAATATGGAGCAAAGAAGTAATAGCTACCACACAGAAGACTGGTTTGTTCTAAAGACTTGTAGAATTCACTAAACCTTGTAAAAACAAAATACAAATAATTTGGTAAAACTTCTATAGATTAATCTCTTGATTTTATAAACTACTTTACAATTTAAGTTGATATAAATTCTTCGGCTCAATTTCAAGATTCACCACCTCCAATGAACACTTTTACTGTATCATAAGTTTTGTAATGACTTAAAATGATACTTATACCAACGTGTAAATACAGTGGGGTATGGTTTGCAGAGGGGGGAAGGGTTGTGACAAGTATAGTGAGATTTGTCCAACATCACTAATACCTAGATATGTCCATCTACACTCATATTTTAATTACAGACCGTAAAGTATTATTCAAGTATTTACACTGGGGGGGAAAGAGACCCTAAAAACCCCATATCTTGGCTTACAAATAAATAATAAGAACCACAGGAGAAGCCTGGGAGCAAGCACGTCTGTTTTCTTGTTTTGACTTTTGATCCACTCCCAAATCCTCAGAGAAAGAAAAACTAGAAAGACCACCAGTCCCAGTCTGCCCCGAGACAATTCCAGTTTACACCTGTTGCCCCAAAATAACTCCCCTTCAACTCTCAGCAGGTCCCAGCGAGCGGCTACAACACGCTCAGCCCGGGGGGCAGAGTTCCTGAGAGCTGCTGAGCTTCACTGGTGTAAACCTGAGTCCTATCTTGAACTTGTAAAGGAAGCTTACAAGTTTCCTGTAAAAGGAGAAACACAAGCCTTGAGCTTCTGTTATTTTCCAGGCCTGTGGTTTCCATCCACGGGCCGTGCAGATGCCCAAATCCCAACGGGACAGGAGAAACGCATCTGCTCTGGGGAAGGCCCATCTGCCAACTCTACCTGCAATGGCCAGGGCTGTTCGTTCTTCTGACGCCTTTATTTCCGGGGCCACTTCTCCCAAATCTGAATGTCTGAAACAATTTCAAAAGAAAACAACAATTAAAATAATGAAATACCACTTCCACCTGTCAAATCGGCTACATGTGAAAAATCTCTTGGAGAGCTTTTAAAAACTACAAACCCTGGGTCCCACCCCCAGATTCACCAAGTCAGAATCTCTGGAGCTGGGCCTGGGTGTCACTGCTTTTAAAAACGCCCTCGATGGTGCTAATATGCAGCCAGGGTGAGACACGGCTGGTCTAGGACAGCCAGCGCCCTCCAGACGGCTGGCCAGGGCATAAAGAGCCATTCAGAAAGACATAAAAATGTACATACCCTTTGGCCAGTAATTCCACTTCTAGCCTAAGGAAATAATTAAGATTTAGTTACAAAGGTGTTGATGCCAGCTCTATATATAATAGTGAAAAACTGGACGCCTTTTAAAATTCAAATTCCAACATGGGACATTTTGGTACAGCCTTAACTCTGCGGCCGCGACAAAACAGCCTGTGGGTCTCTTCTGGTGGATTTGGACGGGGGTTAATGATACGTTCATCAGTGGGGTGGAAAGTCAGGTGATAGAAAGTACGTGTAAAATGATTACAATTTAATAAGAAGGTGTGTGTGTATCTACAGGTGTACAGAGATCTAGAAGGATCTTCACCAAAAGCTAATTGTGTGGGCAGGGTTGGGTGGAGGCGGGGCAGAACTGCAAACAAATCTGGAACTCTTTTAAGTACGTCTGATCATAGTAGTGCAACTCAAACTATTTGAGGCACATCATAGGAGTGAGCAAACGAGCACGTGTTGACGGTGTCAGGAGCCGGCAGTCTGTGGAAGAAAAACCGTGCAAGTACGGAATGGAGGAAGACAAAATTGTCGAACGCCATGGGAGGAGATCAGAATTAGAGGCACCGTGTGAACGTGTGATTCCCAGGTGCATATCCATGTGCGTGCATGCACATATATGTATGTGGGCGTGCAAGCATGTGCGTGTGCATATATGTATATGGGTGTGCGTGCACATATACAGGTATATGGGTGTGCAAGCATGTGCGTGTGCGTATATGTATATGTGTGTGCAAGCATGTGTGTGTGTGTATATGTATATGGGTGTGCATGCACATATATATGTACATGGGTGTGTGAGCACGTGCGTGCACATATACAGGTATATGGGTGTGCCTGCACATATGTATGTGTACGAACGTGTGCACATACACATGTACATGTGTGTGCGAGCACGTTCCCTAGCTCTGTCCGGTGAAAGGGCCAAGAAGTGGCGATGTCGCAGAGGCGGCGAGCTCCCAGTGCCCTCGGACGCCATTCCCCACTGATAGGAACCTGTCTCCTCCAGGAAATGGCTCATTCCCAGCCTGGGGCAGGGAAAGTGCAACACAAGCCTGAGCAAATTATTTCAGAAAGTAAAGAGGTGCTTAAAAAATAATGATAATGGGGAACCTCAGGATAGCGCACCCTCCTCACGAAATCTGGGACCATTTGGGCACCAAAAGAATGACGTACAGTTACTGATCACAAACCACTGAAAAATGAGAATGAATGAGTCCATAAGTAAACGGGGAGAAGGAAGACTCTTGCTTACAACAGAATGCTAAGCGTGGAGGGAAAGCTGTGCTTGGAACAGTGTCCTCTTGCCATAAATGTTGGTTCAGGCAAGAAGCATCGACCAGAGCTAACTCTTAGGGGGAACTGTTGGTGAGGAGCAAGCTATTTGCACAGGCTTAAAATGTCTCCCCCATCTCCCAGACTGCAAGGAAGAAAGACAAGAACAAACAATTCTACAAAGGAGAGCGCACACACCCTGGCGGGACGAACAGAACTCACATCCCCAGCAGGGACAGATGGCCATGGTGGGCCTCCAGCTGTGTTATCCGAGCAGGGACACAGCAGGACCTGTGCAGTGCTCTGGCTGCAAACCCAAAACCGTGCTCTGCGCAGGTGGACAAGCCCAAAACGAAAACGTTCTGTGACAGCAGGAGAGCTACAGTATTCCAAAATGGCAAAGTCATACGCGACAAAGACTGACTGAGGAAACGTTTCAGATGAAAAGGCGCTACAGGGACATGAAAACAAAACACAATACCTGACCCCAGCAGGGGCCCAGAACTGGAGGAGGAAACTTGGGGGTCACGGAAATAGGGGTGCTAACAATGTTAAATTTACTGACACTAATAACAGTACTGTATTATGTAAGAGAATATCTCTATTCTTAGGAAGCAGCCACCAAAGAGTTTAGGCATAAAGAGTCATGATGTACGCAGCTTACGTGCAAATGGTTCAGGAAAAAACAGAGCATGCTGTTTATACATGTGCATTTATGTATTATACACATACATACACAAATGTACAGAGAAAGAGAGAGGAAATGACGGGCGAGAACGGTAAATGAGGTAAAATGTTAAGAACAGGAGAATCTGGATAAGGGATGTTTTTATTTTTGTAACCTATTGATCAGTGGATCCCAAATAAAAAGTTTAAAAAATTCACAGTGGTTAGTTATGTCTGGGCAGTAGGACTTCAGTTTACTTTTGTCTTATCTGAACTTTTTAAATAGAAGACGTGTGTGCGAATTTCATAAAATCAATAGAGCAATTAAAATGACACGAGTGGGGGACCAGAGCCAGAATGAGACGCCCGGGTGCTTCGAGAAGCCGTGATCGTTTGATTCCCTTTCAAATCAATATTCTTCAGACAGCAAACTTCAGTCCATCCCAGGTCCCAGGGACTGGCAGGCGGGGAACGGATCTGAGCCGCCCCCCTCGGAGAGTCCTCAGCAAAACACCAGTTTGTGTTGATCAAATCCACCGTCCCAGAAAGAATTTCTAAGGATTCTTGGTTGTTATTCCAGCACAGTCCTTGGGGATCTCATCCTCTCCTCCAGGAAGTGCTTCCCACTCTTCTGAGAGTTTGTCATTGTCACTATTTTCATAGCTGTCTCCCCCTGCAACTGACTGTCTGAGTCTGCCTCTGGTGCTGATAAAAGTGGAAGATTTCATTGTCTTCTCTTCACTTTTCTGCAAATTTTTCTGTAAAGAGCACACATCACTTTTGCAAGAAGAAAAAAGAAAAGAAAAGAGGAAGAAAAGAGGAAGAAAAGAGAAAGAAGAGAAGAGAAGAGAAGAGAAGAGAAGAGAAGAGAAGAGAAGAGAAGAGAAGAGAAGAGAAGAGAAGAGAAGAGAAGAGAAGAGAAGAGAAGAGAAGAACACGATTGGTTTAAATTCGCTCCCAGCCCCAGAGGGAAGAAGGGGCCTGGGACCAGCGCAGCCGGGGCGGGCACCCCCGAGGACCCCAGGCAGGGGATGTACACCCTGGCGCGTGCGTTGGTCTGGACTTTCTCCCAGCCTGGAAACCAGCCCCCGAGCAGGCACCTCCCAGGCAGGTGCCATCCCAGCCAGTTGCTTAACTTTGACCCTTCTTTCCCACACAAGACAGCATCGAGTCAGTGACATCACAGGCATGACCTGAGTTCTAATTTACTTTTTAAAAACTCATCTGCACTCTTCCCTCAGGGGCGACCTCCCCGTGAGACTATGCCACTCGCAAGGAGCCTCCATCCCTGTCCAGAAGAGAAGAGGAATCACAAGACGCGGCGCCCGGCACATGCATGTGCGACTCCGGGAAGCCGCGAAGCCGCCACCGCCTCCAGCCGTCCACGACAGGTCTGCGAGCTGCTCCCGTGCCCTGCCAGGACTTGCAGACGGAGGCAGCACTGAAAGCACCCCGACTCAGGAAGAGGGGGGCCACAGCCCCAAAACGCATCTCAGATTAAAGAAGAACCACTGGCAAGCGGAGAGCTTTATTCTCGGCCTCAGACCCCCGGAGGGGCCTTGTGGCTGGCAGGGGCGAGCCGTGGCCGTAAGCCGGGCGATGGCAGGGCAAAGCCGGGCAGGAGGGACGGCGACAGAGCCTCCCCGTCTGTCAGACGCGTCCTAAGCTGCAGCTTTATTGCAGGCACGTCTTGTAACACTCAAAGCTGCCCCCGGCGGAGGTTGTCTCCCGTTGTCCCTCGAGGAAACGGGGCTAGGTTAGAGGTCAAGGGGTTTGCCAGCATCAACAGAGCAGCCAGCCACGGCGCCGGAGCCGCGTCCCCGGCTTCCCTCCTGCCTCCCTCAGCTCTCAGGTGGGCTTCAGGTGACTTACACTTACAGCCAGGGACGGGGGAGCCGTCCATCTGCCACCCGCAGACCCGGCCCTGCTGCTCGGCTGCGTCCCACACTGCAGGGCCCTGGGGGGACAACAACCCCAACGTCGCTTCTAAGTGGCCCCAGAAACAGGCGGGGGGGGGCCTTTCTGCAAAGCAGTTTTTGAAACTATCACTAGTGATTTTTTTCTGATTCTCAAAATAAGATAAATAGAAAATACAGAAAATTACCAAGATAATGGCTTCACTCTTTTTCCTATTTGAAAATTACTCAATATATCAATCCATCTCTCCCCTTTTACTATTCCAGCCGCCCTAGTCCATTCCAGTCCCTGATTTGGGGAACTGATGCACCTGTTTTATTCCCCGGAGTTCTCTAGCCTTTTCCTGGGGGCACAGCCACTGGCCACGTGCTTTCTTAATCCACATAGTTTACCCTGCATGCTGTTTAGCCACCTTCCTGATTGACTCAGCTAATCACGCATATTTCCTCATATCCCTAACTGCTCTTGAAAAAGTCTGCTAACATCAGAGATATTTTTTAAAGGCCAATCGTCTCCTTGGCCATTCGGAATACACGTGACTCCAAAACATGGAGGGGAACACAGCTCTCGAAATGAAAGTAACATGAATCGGCACTTCCTAGCTGAGCTCTGTCCTTTGCAGAAGTAACCTCACCCTGTCTCAGAGATGGGTTTGGAAGTAAACCGCTTAAAATCAACAGCTAAAGTCCTCTCGAGGCTCCAGCGTGGGGTGCAAGGGCCTTCCAGGGAGGGAGGACTCTGGGAAAACAACTGTCAGGACAGCTGTAGGATGAAGGACAGGCTTGCTGGGGGAGACTTGGCAGAGCTTAGTTGCTCAAGGCCTCCCGTGGCAACCAGCTGCAATTTAAAATTTAGAAGGTGGACCCGAACTTTGCTGCTTCCTCATAGCTCCCCATATGGCGGCAATACCAACCATTTCCCTGGCCTAGTTTTAGCTTGTGATAGTTTACTTTTTTTCCTTCGAATATATTCTCATTTTCTATTAGTGGCGATCCCAGGGCGTGTCTCCAAGACTAGAGACGGTGGAGACTGAGCTGCCTGGAAAGCACCACGGCCGCTGGGCCCAGCCCCTGCCTCCCCAGAGGCCTTCCCGGCCCACACGTCTCTCCAGGCAGGGCCACAGGCTGGCCGGCCTGCGACGCCACTGAGTTAAGCCCAGTGGCTAGTTAGCGCTCAGGCACAGGCGCCCACCAGTGCCCCCCAGGGCTCCTCTTCTCCACGTCACCCTCGTGATGGGCCCGATATCCCCCTTTCTGGATGCTGGGCCCAGGCCCCCCGCAGCCACGAGACACCTGCCACGCCGATTCTCGCCCACAGGAGAGGGTGACAACAAGCTTTCCTTTGCTTGTCTTCTTTTCTTTTAGTCCCTTTTCTTTCCTTTTTTTCGCCCCTCACTAACCAACAGAGCTTTTCTGCTTAGACCAGGAGATTCTGATTGAGGAGACCTGGGGGGGGTCAGTGCATAAGAAATGACCCCCAGTTGAGTCACCTGGGGTCAAACGTGCCTGCTCCTTTCTTCCACTCAGCCGCCCCTGACGACGAGGACCTGTTTACCACTTTCAGGTCAGCCACTCCTTCCACAGGCCCCACCGAGGCCAAGCAAACAGGGAAAGCCCGTCAGCTGCGGCGCGCTGAATCGTGGGGCGCGGTTTGGCCTTGTCCTGGCCTGCATGTGGCGCTGTGGGCCCTCTGTAAACAGGGTCTCGCCAAACATGCAGCAGGTGAGGGGCGCCCAGCGAATCCAGGTGGCTGGGTCCTTCGTAGACGGACGGAGAAGCCACGGGCAGCGGCCAGAAGCAGACATCGGCGGGACCCGGAAGAGAGGGGTAAGATGCCGCCATGTGCACTGCTCTGACGGGAGAGCCACGGACCTCTCCAGCCAGGAGACAGCAGCCCCGGAGGAAGCCGGCCTCCCGGCCCCGATGCCACGAGCCAATCACCCCCCACGCCTGAGCCAACCCATCGGATGCATTTGCTTTTAGCCGCAAAACTAAAACAGTTTTTGGTACCAGCCAGCGGGGTGCTGGAATTGACTGTAAGACTGGAAATGGGCTGAGGCTGGAGGAAGGCTGAGACGCTTGATAAAAAGCCTAGCCTGCTGTGGAGGGACCGCTGGTAGAATATGGAAGTTAGAGGCACTTCTGATGAGGCCGGAGAAGGAAACGATGAACCGCGTTAGTGGAGACCGGGGGAAGGCGATCCTTGTAAAAGTGGCAGAGAACGTGGCAAAATGGTGCTCTGGTGTTGCTCGAAAGGCAGAACCTACAAGGCGTCTAGCTGAGGAGATGCCCACGCTAGGTGTGGAAGCTGCGGCCTGGTTCCTCCTTGTAGCTCAAAGTGACACACGAGCGAGAGAGAGAAACCGAGGGTGAACGAGTGGCTAATGATTCAGAAAATCCTCAGCGCGTCCAGATAAGGGTGCCTGAGCCTAGGGCCAGGAGCGGCGGCACGGGGGAGTGCTCTCCAGAGAACCGGGCTCCGTGGGTTTACGTGCAGGACCCTTTGCCAGAGCAGCGGGGGCTGATCGTGCATGCGGTCAGGACGTCAGGGTCGGAAGACAGCGATCCAGAAGGACCCGGGGAAGTCCTTCTCTCGGATGGTTTGGACCCCTGTGAACCGCACACAAAGCCAAGGAGGCTTTTGAAAAATCTGTACAAACAGAAGCAGGGCCTGAAAGGGACAGAGAAGGGATGACATGCAGAACGACTTGGAGGGCTGACCTTGGAAGCCGAGGACTGGGCTGAAGAGACCTCAGGGCCCACGAGGGGGCCCACCCAGGTGTGAAGGGCAGACCGCCCCCGAGGGGCCTTGCCCCCCTGGCTCAGGGAGGGGGCTGCCATCCCAGTGCTCGGAGGTGGGGGCGCCGTGCCGCCATTCTGGGGCTTGGAGAAGGGGGCTTCGCCCCAGCGTACAGGGAGAGTCGGGCGCGGCGCAAGCACGGGGAAGGGTGGGGCTGCCGCTCGCTCCGGCCCAGAGGACGAGACACCAGTGCACAGACGACCCAGACCTGGAGATCGAATGGCGTTGGCCCTACTGGATTTCCAAGTGTTTGGGGCCCGTGACCCCTGTTTTCCTTCCAATTTCTCCCTTTTGGAAGGGGAATGTTTATCCCACGTCTGTCCCACTGCTGCATTTTGAAATCAAATAACCGTTGTCTAGATTTAGATCCACATAGGGAAAGGAATTTTTACCAAGGACAGACCACAGCCCTAACAGGTTCAGATGAGACCCCGTCCTCCGCATTGCTCCTGAAACGACCTACAGCTTTGGGGTGCTGCGGTGGGGTGCACGTATCTTGTGAGAGTCCAGAGGACAGCCTGCGGTGGACCGACCACGCGTCTTGGTTTGGGTCTGGGGTCTGGTGGGTGTGGGTCCTGTGTGACGTTATTTCAGATAAAGTGTGGCCCGACTGCGCTGGGCTTCAGTCCAGAGCACAGAGTCTTTTCTAAAAAGTGAGATGAGATGGAGAGAGAAGCCGCGGGGAGCAGCCAGAAACCGGAAGCCAAGGGGACCCGGGAGAGAAAGGAAAAACCAGAACAATCACGAATTCCCCGCAGCGAACCCAGGCCCCTCTGGGTTCAGTGCCCAAAACACAAGGTGCTACGGGAAAACCAGGCCGAGCGGAAGTTACTAGCCAGGTCCTCAACACTGTGCTACGGGTCGTTGTGTCATAAAGGCTCCCGTTTTGACGTGAAAGTGCTGAGAGCTCTCCAGCCCCACCAAGAACTCGGTATCCGGCAAAACATTTTTTCAAAAATGAAGGAGGGATAGACAAAATCTGATGGAATTCACCACCACTAGACTGGCCCTACAAGAAACAATGAAAGGCACGAGACTGAAGAAAACTAACTGAAGCCACACGCAAAAATAAGGACGTCTGGTAAAGGTAACTCTATGGGTAAATATAAATACCAGTACTAATGTATTTTTGATTTGTAACTTCACTTTTTACTTCCTACAGGGTCTAAAAGGCAAATGCATAAGATGTCATGATAAAGCAGTGGTTTTGGACTCATAATGTATAAAGATACAATTTGGGACAAGAACTACGTAAATGTGGGGAAACGGAAGGGCAAAGGAACATAGTTTGTTATGCTGTTGTAGTCGGTATAAAAGCAAAGGAGATTGTTACGGACTTAAAATTTAAGCTCCATGGTAACCACAAAGAAAATATCGGAGAATATGGAAACGCAGAGACAGAAAGCAGAGTGCACCTCACCAGGGGAGCAGGGCAGGGCGCAGGGGGAGGTGATGCAAAGTGAGCATACGGTTTCCGTTGGGGTAAAGGGAAAGGGTGCTGCAACCTTGTGAATGTGCTTAATCCCAGAGAACGGCATTCCTGGGAAGGACAGGGATGGGAAGATTGATGTTGTCTATACGTTCCACATTAAAAATAAAAAAGAAAGAGAAACGAGACGATGACAATGAAATTCAATACAGCACATTGGATGGGATCTAAGAATGGAGGAGAAAAGGCTCAAAGAGATAATGGGACATGGAAAAAAAATGGAATATAGTATCGATGTTACATTTGTTGAACTTGATAACTGCACTTAAGGGGGTTACATAAGTGAACACCCTTGATCTTGGGAAATGTATGTGGCAATATTAAGTGTTCAAGGAGTATGGTGTGAGCAACCTGCTCTCAGATGTTCAGAAAATAGATAAACTGATAGAAGGGAGGGAGGACAAAGGTGGCAGAATGTTAAGAATTGGTGGATTTGGGTGTCTAGGGCTGGGGGTATATTGGATCTCTCTGTATGGGGTTTGTATTATTTTTGCAACTGTCCTGTAAGTTTGAAAGTATTTCAAAAGAAAAAGTCGAAACCACAATAAAAAAAGAATCATTACTGGGGCGTATAAAAAATGGACTGTAGCCTGTAAGTTTTATATGGATGTTAAATTTCTTGAACTTGATAACTGACTTGGTGGTTATATAAGTGAACATCCTTGCTTAGTGGAAATGCACATGACACAACTATTAAGTGTTCAAGGAGTATGATGTGTGCAACCTGCTCTCAAATGTTCAGAAAATAGAGATGGACTGATGGACGGACAGACAGGAGAGAGGGAGGGAGGGTCGGAGGAAGAGGGCAAGGGGGCCTAATGTTAAAATGGGCGCCTGCAGGATGGCTAAGTCGGGCCTCTCTGTGTGGGGTTTGCATTACTCTGTAACTGCCCTGTAACTTTGA